>CAUYLG010072613.1:0-44715 GCA_963573385.1 Cacajao melanocephalus | reverse complement strand
CACATGGGTATCCATGTAGGCAGCCAAGGAAGGCAGAGGAAATAAGCATCCCTGTTCCCCAAAGACCTTAGGCATGCCAGATTCTATTCCAAGTTGCTACAAAGTAGAATAATTCTATGCCAGTTGCGGTTTCTCACGCCTGTAATCCCAGCACTTTGGGGGGCCGAGGTGGGCAGATCACAAGGTCAGGAGTTCGAGACCAGCCTGGCCAATATGGTGAAACACTGTCTCTACTAAAAATACAAAAAGTAGCTGGGCGTGGTGGCAAGCGCCTCTAGTCCCAGCTACTCGGGAGGCTGAGGCAGGAGAATTGCTTGAACCCAGGAGGTGGAGGTTGAAGTGAGCTGAGATCACACCACTGCACTCCAGCCTGGGCAACAGAGAGAGACTCCGTCTCAAAAAAAAAAAAAAAAAGTAGAATAATTCTGACCTGACCTGGATGAGCCTGGTTCAGGCAAAGATCAGAGAAGGAAGTTTCTTTTTCTAGGGCATAGTCATCCACCCCCAGAAGAGAACTGAGCCTCCTGTAACTTTGACTATTCCCCATTCTGTTTTCATAGCACTTGAACTAGTTGGACGTTTCATTTTAGGTCATGGATGTTTTTGGTAAGTGAACTTGCCTCCTCACACTTTTTATTTACAATATATATGCCTCTTAATGATACATTTATATTTTATATGCTTCTTCATGATAAAGTCTTAGCCAGGACTTTTTTTTTTTTAATCTCAAGGGAAATCCCCTCAGGTATTTCACATCCTCATTCTGAGTAGATTCTGCAAATGACCAGTTCCAATTACCACATCCAAATGTTCCTCATTAGGTTAGTCTTAGAGTGGGGGATGGGGAGGTACAGGAGGAAGAAGCATAAATTGATAGTTCTCTAAGGTTTTAGAAAAATGAAAATTACTTTGTAAATATTAACCTTTTTTTCCTCACAGAAAGGTTATAGATGTTGCAGCTCGAATAATACAGAGGGCTTGGTTAGCTTATATAAACAAAATGATATTTCAACTCCTAAAACGTGCAATTTGTGCAGCGGTATGTATTTTGCTTTTTGTTTTCTCTGATGGATTTAATTATCAAGCTAAAAGATCTGTTAATTAAAGATAGAATAGATAACCTTCTTTATCTCTTCTATTTGGATCTAATAATATTGTATGGAGTTCTGGAATTGTTTCTTCTGTTAGCCCTAAATGAATATTTCTGGATTTTTTAAAATGTGGATGACTATTTATACTTCCTGTTTTGTTTCTAAATTTGATTCCTTATTTAAAAATGTGAGACAGTTCTCTTTCAACTATAAAAAGCTCCAAATCTGCAAGGTGCAGTGTCTCACTCCTGTAATCCCAGCACTTTGGGAGGCCGAGGCAGAGAGGCCAGGAGTTCGAGACTAGTCTGGCCAACACTGCGAAACCCTGTCTCTACTAAAATACAAAAAAATAGCCAGGTGTGGTGGCATGCGCCTATAGTCACAGCTACTTGGGAAGCTGAGGCAGGAGAATTGCTTGAACCAGTGAGACTCTGTCCCCTACCCAAAATATCTCTGAAGTAAAAGTGCCCTTACCGTTCATCCAGCAATTTTACTTCTAAGAATCCATTCATATATATATATATATATATATATATATATATACACACATACACACACACACAATTTGATTGTAGTATTGTTTGTAACAGCAAAGGAAGTAAACGGTATAATATCTATTGATAGAATGCTGGTTAAATAAGTGTTGCTGCTTTTATAGTATTAAACTTTGTAGCTTTAATGTGATTCTGCAATTGAAAGATGACCAAGATAGCTCATCAGTTAAAAAAGCAAGCACTGGACAGTATGAAGAATATGATTCTACTTGAGTGAAAAACAAAACCAAAAAAAGATGCACATCCCCCCTCCTCCAGAAAGCAACTCTGGCAATCCTAGCAGAGCCTTCCTTGGTATAGTACCAAATATTCTAATAAGACATCCCATAATTCCAGTAGTCTAGTATTAGTGATACTCTTTTTTGTTTGAGATGGAGTCTCACTCTGTCCCCAGGCTGGAGTGCAGTGGCACGATCTTGGCTCACTGTAAACTCCGCCCCCCAGGTTCAAGGGATTCTCCTGCCTCAGCCTCCCTAGTAGCTGGGACTACAGGTATGTCCCACCATACCCAGCTAATTTTTTTTTTTGTATTTTTAGTAGAGATGGGGTTTTACCATGTTGGCCAGGCTGGTCTTGAACTCCTGACCTCAAGTGATCTGCCCGCCTTGGCCTCCCAAAGTGCTTGGATTACAGGCATGAGCCACCAGACATGGCCAGTTAGTCATACTCTAAGGGAATTTAGCAGCTCTGAAAAAAAAAAAATTAGTCTGAGCAATGTATACACTGTTTACCATCTGACTCACAGACCTATTTCTGATGTCAGTAAAAGCAGAATACGGCTGGGCGTAGTGGCTCACAGCTGTAATCCCAGCACTTTCGGAGGCTGAGGTGTCCGGATTGCCTGAGGTCAGGAGTTCAAGACCAGTCAGGCCAACGTGGTAAAACCCCGTCTGTACTAAAAATAAAAAAAAAAAATTTAAAAGATGGCCGGGCACGGTGGCACATGCCTGTAATCCTAGCACTTTGGGAGGCCGAGGTGGGTGGGTCATCTGAGGTCAGGACTTCAAGACCAGCCTGGCCATCAGGGTGAAACCCCATCTTATTAAAAAAAAAAATACAAAAAAAATTAGCTGGGCATGGTGGCATGCACCTGTAATCCCAGCTACTCAGGAGGCTGAGGCAGGGAAATCGAACCAGGGAGGTGGAGGTTGCAGTGAGCCAAGATCACGCCAATGCACTCCAGCCTGGGTGATAGAGCAAGACTCTGTCTCAAAAAAAAAAAAAAAAAAAAAAGAAGAAAAAGAAAAAAAAGCAGAATACTTCAGAGAAAACTCACCCAGGTAAACTCCTGACATTTCAGGTCTATTATCCATTGTCTTTGAATACGGAGCTTGTATTTAATTACAATAATACTGGTTTCATAGTATTTTTAGACTCTTTTGTAACAGAAGAAAGTTAAATTTTTTATCAGTTATAGTAATGCTTTAATACCTTAATAATGTTTTATCCTTTTAAAAGCCCTTTATTTTTTTTGAGACAGTGTCTCGTCCTGTTTTGGAGTACAGTGGTGCAATCTCAGCTCACTGCAACCTCTGCCTCCCAGTTCAAGCAATTCTCATGCCTCAGCCTCCCGAGTAGCTGGGACTACAGGTGCCTGCCATCACACCTGGCAAATTTTTGTATTTTTAGTAGAGACGGGGTTTTACCACGTTGGCCAGGTTGGTCTTGAACTCTTGACCTCAGATGATCCTCCTGCCTCGGCCTCCCAAAGTGCTGGGATTATAGGCATAAGCCACAGCACCTGGCCTAAAAGCCCTTTAGTGTACATTTTGATGTGATTATCATAGGCACAAAGGGGTTGGTTGGGGGAAAGAGTTGGGGCTTTAGAGTCAAACAGAAATCAATGAATCCTGGCTTCCCAGTTTACTACCTGTATCCCTTTTTATACATTGCAAAAACTTCCTGAGCCTCAGCCTTCTCATCTGTAAAATAGGAGTGATAATATTCTCATAATGAGCTGGGTACGGTAGCTCATGCCTATAATCCCAGCACTTTGGGAGGCCAAGGTGGGCGGATCACCTGAGGTCGGGAGTTCGAGACCAGCCTGACCAACATGGAGAAACCCCATCTCTACTAAAAATACAAAATTAGCTGGGCGTGGTGGCGCATGCTGTAATCCCAGCTACTTGGGAGGCTGAGGCAGGAGAATCGCCTGAACCCAGGAGGCGGGGGTTGTGATGAGCCAAGATTGTGCTATTGCACTCCAGCCTGGGCAATGAGAGCGAAACTCCATCTCAAAAAAAAAAATTCTCACAATGTTGCTGGTGTAAGGATTAAATGAGCTAAGGTATATAAGATACCTAACATAGTATACAGTATATAAAAGGTGCTTAAAAGCTAGTAACTTATTACTATTATAATCCTCATCTTACAGTGATTCATTCAACAAATAAAGCATCTGCTGTATTCCAGGCACTGTATTATATGCTAGGAATATAGTGGTAAAGAGAAAAGCCACCATCCCTGCCTTCATGAAGCTTACAGTCTAGTAGGAGGCACAGACAAGTTGATAAGTAATTATAATATATTGTGAAAAGTGCTGTCATAGGGAAAGAATAGTGCCTTTGATCTCTAAAAGGGACAGATACCCCAACTTGGAGGCCAAAATGATGAAGTAACTAGCCCAAAGGTACACAGATGGTAAGTAGAGGTGCCAAAACAAAAACCCACCCCTTCAGAACTCCAAGTCCAGCGTACTGTTCACTTTACCATGTTGCCTCTCTTACAGTCTGTACATTGTGTCTGGGCAGGTTACTGCTCTCCTTTTACATCACTGTCCTCTATTTCAGGAATTCTTTGTGACACATGAGATACTGAAGAAAGTGACCCCCTTAGAGGCTAAACTTCTTAAAGATCCTACCATGAAGTGTAAAATTAGATTTAGGTAATGTGTCTATGCTGATTTATTTCAAGAAGTATTTAGTTAATATGAGGAAATCTTAGAAATGTATTTTGTTAAGCCTCATAACTTCTCAGAATATAATGACAAAGTAAATGTGTTATCCTTATTTACATTTGTTATGTGAAGAAACTGAGGCATGACTCTGGCTAAAAGTTGCTATGCGAGTAGCTCTCATCTCTCATTGTGTATCCAGTCTTCCACAGGTATGAGAATAGTTCTGAGCACGCCAAAGTGTGGGTCTTACATCCTACATGATCATTTCATTACCAGTTCTTTATATGCTCTGACATAGCCTTTACTTTGTATGCAGGAAACTATATAAACTATCTTAAGTACAAGGGGGAAAAGTAACTGAGCCCAAAACCTGATGCCAACTAACTAACTTCTCGTCTTTATTTCAGATTTACAGGTGAAACATTTCCACCTTTCATCGTGTTTAAAATTTTTCTTCATACTGAAGGCCATGGTTATAAGTACTTCAGTGGAAAAAATGTATTCAGGCCGTCAAGTGAGGTGACGTTTTGTGACATACATTTTATGTTAATTTACCTTCGTAACATCTGTGTAGTGTCTGAATTGCGTTCAAATTATACAGAATAAGTTATTTCACCATTAAACAGCCCACCAGGCAGGTAGTGTTTTTTTTAAGTACCATGTTTCAAAGTGTCTCCACTTATTAGCTAAAAAAATTTGGAGTGAATTACTTATTTAAGGCTCTAGAAAATATCCATCAGTTTTTTTGTATTAAAATTTTCATTGCTTAATAATTGACTAGGCGAGGCGTGGTGGCTCACACCTATAATCCTAGCATTTTGGGAGGCCAAGGTAGGTGGATCACCTGAGTTCAGGAGTTTGAAACCAGCATGGCCAACATGGTGAAACCCCATCTCTACTAAAGATACAAAAATTAGCCAGGTATAGTGGCACGTGTCTGTAATCCCAGCTACTCGTGAGGCTGAAGCAGGAGAATCGCTTGAACCCGGGATGTGGAGGCTATAGTGAGCCAAGATCGTGCCACTGCACTCCAGCCGGGGCATCAGAGTGAGACTCTGTTTCCCAGGTTCAAGTGATTTTCCTGCCTCAGCCACCTGAGTAGCTGGGATTACAGGCATGAGCTACCGCACCCGGCCCTCTCATACTTTTAAGTTTCATGAATATTCACCACAAATTGTGTCTGCAGTATAGGAATCACCTGGGAATCTTGTTAAAATGGTGCCGCTGCTGCTGGTCCATAAACCACATTTTAAAAAAATTAATTCATTCAGCTACTCTGTATCTTTTGATTGGAGAGTTTAGTCCACTTACATCAATGTTATTACTGATAAGTGTGGACTTTTGCCATTTTCTTATTTGTTTTCTGGTTGTTTTGTGGTCTTCTCTTCCTTCGTTCCTTCCTGCCTGCCTTCCTTTTAGTGAAGGTGATTTTCTCTGGTGGCATGTTTTAATTTCTTGCTTTTTATTTTTTATGTATCTGTTGTATGTTTTGGATTTGAGGTTACCATGAGGCTTGCAAACAATTATAACCCGTTATTTTAAACTGATGACAAATTAACACTGATTGCATCAACAAACAAATACTTAACAAGAGAAACCAAACAAAAACTCTGCACTTTATCTCCCCACTTTTTAACTTTTTGTTGTTTCTACTAATATTTTATTGTACTGTCTATGTCTTGAAAAGTTGTTGCAGTTATTATTTTTGATTGGTTCATCTTCTAGTCTTTCTATTCAAGATATGAGTAGTTTATACACCACAATTCAATGTTATAATACTCTGTTTTTCTGTATACTTACTATTACCAGTGAATGTTGTACTTTCAGATGATTTCTTACTGTTTATTAATGCCCTTTTCTTTCAGATTGAAGAATTCCCTTTAGCATTTCTTGTAGGACAAGTCTGTTATTGACAAAATCCCTCAGCTTTTGTTTGTCTGAGAAAGTCTTTATTTCTCCTTATGTTTGAAGGATATTTTCACTGCATATACTATTCTAGGATAAAAGTTTTTATTTTTCTTTCAACGCTTAAAATATGTTACGTCACTCTCAGCCTGTAAGGTTTCCACTGAGAAGTCTGCTGCCAGACATATTGGAAGTCCTTTCAATGTTGTTTCTTTTCTCTTGTTGATTTTAGGATTCTTTCTTTATCCTTGACCTTTGGGAGTTTGATTAGTAAATGCCTTGAGGTAGTCTTTGGGTTAAATCTTCTTGGTATTCTATAACCTTCTTTACTTGAATATTGATATCTTTCTCTAAATTTGGGAAGTTCTCTGCTATTATCCCTTTGAATAAACTTTCTACCCTGATCTCTCTCTCTACCTCCTTTTTAGGGCCAATAATTCTTTTTTTTTTTTTTTTTTTTTTTTTTTTGAGACAGAGTCTCGCTCTGTCACCCAGGTTGGAGTGCGGTGGCTCATTCTCTGCTCACTGCAATCTCTGTCTCCCAGGTTCAAGCAATTCTTCTGCCTCAGCCTCCTAAGTATCAGGGATTACAGGCACATGCCACCATGCCTGGCTAATTTTTGTATTTTTAGTAGAGATGGGGTTTCACCATGTTGGTCAGGCTGGTCTCAAACCCATGACCTTGTGATCCGCCCACCTCGGCCTCCCAAAGTGCTGGGATTACAGGTGTGAGCCACTGCACCTGGCCTTTTAGAGCCAATAATTCTTAGATTCGCCATTTTGAGGCTATTTTCTAGATCTTGTAGGCATGTGTCACTTTTTTATGTTTTTTTCTTTTGTCTGCTCTGATTGTGTATTTTCATATAGCCTGTGTTCTAGCTCACTAATTCTTCTGCGTGATCAGTTCCTCTGTTAGGAGACTAATGCATTCTTCAGTATGTCAGTTGCATTTTTCAGCTCCAGAATTTCTGCTTGATTATTATTATTTTGAGATGAAGTTTTTTGTTCTTGTTGCCCAGGCTAGAGTGCAATGGTGCAATTTCGGCTCACCATACCTCCGTCTCCTGGGTTCAAGCGATTCTCCTGCCTCAGCCTCCAGAGTACCTGGGATTACAGGCATGCACCACCACACCCAGCTAATTTTTTTGTATATTTTAGTAGAGACGGGGTTTCTCCATGTTGGTCAGGCTGGTCTCGAACTCCCAACCTCAGGTTATCCACCCGCCTCAGCCTCCCAAAGTGCTGGGATTACAGGCGTGAGCCACTGCGCCCTGTCTGCTTGATTATTTTTAATTATTTCAGTCTCTTTGTTAAATTTATCCATAGGATTCTGAATTCCTTCTCTGTGTTATCTCGAATTTTGTTGAGCTTTCTCAAAACAGCTATTTTGTTTTTTGTTTTTGTTTTTTTAAATCAGAACATGAACACAGAAACAGCTATTTTGAAATATCTAACTGAAAGATTACATGCCTCTGTCTCTCTAGGATTGGTCACTGGTGCCTTATTTCATTTCTTTGGTGAGGTTGTGTTTTCCCAAATGGTCTTGATGCATATGGATGTTTGCCAGTGTTTGAACATCAAAGAGTTAGGTATTATAGTATTTATTATAGCCTTTACAGTCTGGGCTTGTTTGTAGTAACCCATCCTTCATGAAAAGGCTTTTCAAGTATTCAGAGGGAACCCGGGTGTCATGATCTAAATCTTTGGTCACTGCAACCATATCTGCATTAGGGGGCACCCCAAGCCCAGTAAGGCTGTGGCTCTTGCAGACTTGGAGAGGTACTGCCTTGTTATTCTTGGCTAAGATCTGGAAGAATTCCCTGGATTACCAGGCAGAGACTTTTGTTCTCTTTCCTTACTTTTTCCCCAGTAAATGGAATCTCTTTCTGTACCGAACAGCCTAGAGCTGGGGAAGGGGTAAAATAGGCACCCTTGTGCCCACCATCACACTAGGACTGCACCTGAAGCAGGCACAGCACTGGGTCTCTCCTGAGGCCCCCAGTGACCACTGCCTGGCTACCACTTATGTTCACTCAAAGTCCAAGGACTCTACAATCAGCAGGTGGCGAATCCAGACAGGCTTGTGATATAGACCACACTTTTAATAGCAACACTCTACAGTAGAGGTTTTACTCCTTGGACCCTTATACGGGACTTTAATTAAGTTTAAAAAAAGATGGACATTCTCATATTTAGCCATTTATAAATCACACATCAAAGGTTATTTTCCTGTAACTCCAGCAAGATCCCCCTTCTGGAAATGTTGTACACAAATACTATGGCCCATCTTAAATCATGAGTTCTAGCATGTATGCAGGAGAGGTGACCACACAGCCTGGCCATTTCTGATCAGATCCTGCATGTGCGGCATTGATTCTGACGAGTTTTAGAAAAGGAAAAGGGATTGCTTTTCTCCATGTTCTCAGGCAATATCAGAGAAAATTTAACTTTATTTCAGAAATATGGCAAATGAATCTGGGCATGGACTCATGCCTGTAGTCCCAGCACTTTGGGAGGCCAAGGTGGGTGGATTACCTGAGGTCAGGAGTTCAAGACCAGCCTGGCCAACATGGTGAAACCCCATCTCTACTAAATATACAAAATTAGCCGAGTGTGGTGGTGGATGCCTGTAATCCCAGCTACTTGGGAGGCTGAGGCAAAAGAATCACTTGAACCCGGGAGGCAAAGGTTGCAATGAGCTGAGATTGCCCCATTACACTCCAGCCTGGGCAACAAGAGCAAACTCTGTCTCAAAAAAAAAAAACAGAAATATATCAAATGAGCTACATGTTTTCATTATGGAACATGGTGTTTCAAAAACATTAATATTTAAATAGATTGATTTCAAATGTGGAAATATATGTGTATCCTACATTTAAAGAATAAATTTATGCCACATTTATCTATAGAATAAGCTTGTAGTTACCCCTATAAAATATCAATTGTTTCTTTCCTGAGATTATATAATGAGTTTTTTTTTTTTTTTTGAGATGGAGTCTCGCACTGTCACCCGGGCTGGAGTGCAATGGAGTGATCTCGGCTCACTGCAACCTCCGCCTCCCAGGTTCAAGCGATTCTCCTGCCTCAGAGTCCCGAGTAGCTGGGACTATAGGCACCCATCACCAAACCCAGCTAATTTTTTGTATTTTTAGTAGAGACAGGGTTTCACCATGTTGGCGAGGCTGGTCTCAAATACCTGACCTCACAATTCTCCTTCCTCGGCCTCCCAAAGTGCTGGGATTACAGGCATGAGCCACCGTGCCCAGCCTTGATGAGGCTTTTTCAAGAACTGAAATCCTTCTGGGTCCACTCCTGCCAGCCCCTGTGCTGTACCCAGGCTTGAGCAAATGAGAACCTTAGAGACAGTGATTGGAAATCACTGCTTATGCATTAAAACTCATAGTAATGCTGTATAATAACTTAAATTTTTGTTTAAATTAGCCCACAGATAGAAAAATATGCCTCCATGCCTTTCTTTTCTGTGTTACATCTTTCGCTCTTCTGGGGTAGTCATTGTTAATGGTTTGCTGTGTATCCTTCATGTTTCCCATGAAAATATACACACAGAGATTTTTTTAATTTTGTTCTTATTATAGACATGTGGTCATACTATTGACCATGAATTTTTCGCTAAACATCATAATGGGTTTTAAATGATCAGAACATACCCAACTTGAAGAGAACAGTTTAAGTTTCCTTTTTCCCTTTAGTTCAGCTGCAAAACAAACTCTGGTAACACTTGGATTCGTGGTTGTTAGAAAACTGATAAATGTGGAAGTTTCCTCACTCTAAGCTTACTCAACTCTGTTGCTCTTTGTTTTTGAGTTTTGGTTTTTTTTTTTTTTTTTTTTTTTTTGAGGCAAGGTCTCACTCTGTTGCCCAGGCTAGAGTGCAGTGGCACACTCTTGGCTCACTCCAGCTTCCCCCTCCCAGGCTCAAGCAATTCTTATGCCTCAGCCAGCTGAGTAACTGGGATTACAGATATGTGCCACCACACCTGGCTAATTTTTGTATTTTTTTTAGTAGAGATGGGGTTTTGCTATGTTGGCCAGGCTGGTCTTGAAATCCTGGCCTCAAGCAATCTGCCCACTTCAGCCTCCCAAAGTGCTGAGTCTACTGAGCACTTTCTATCAAATATGAGCTTAGGCCGGGTGCAGTGGATCATGCCTATAATCCCAGAACTTTGGGAGGCCAAGGCAGGCAAATCACAAGGTCAGGAGTTTGAAACCAGTCTGGTCAACATGGTGAAACCCCATCTCTACTAAAAATACAAAAATTAGCCGGGCATGGTGGTGGGTGCCTGTAATCCCAGCTACTCGGGAGGCTGAGGCAGGAGAATAGCTTGAAACCAGAAGGCAAAGGTTGCGGTAAGCCTAGATCATGCCACTGCACTCCAGCCTGGGTGACAGAGTGAGACTCCATCTCAAAAAAAAATAAATAAACAAATACGCTCTTAAACAATTTATGCACATTACTATATTTAATCTTCATAAACACTACAATGTATTTTCTGTTATTATACTCATTTTAAAAAAGACTAAGGGCTGGGTGCTGTGGCTCACACCTGTAATCCTAACACTTTGGGAGGCTGAGGCAGGTGGATCACTTGAGGTCAGGAGTTTAAGACCAGCCTGACCAACTTTGTGAAACCCTGTCTCTGCTAAAAATGCAAAAATTAGCCAACTGTGGTGGCACATGCCTGTAATCCCAGGTACTTGGGAGGCTGAGGCAGGAGGCTCACTTGAACCCAGGAGGCAGAGGTTGCAGTGAGCCGAGATTGCACTATTGCACTCCAGCCTCGGTGACAGAGTAAGACTCTGTCCAAAAAAAAAAAAAAAAAGAAAAGAAAAGGAAAAAACTAAGTAACTTGCCTAAGGTCTCATACCTAGAAAGTGAAGGAACCAAGATCAAGCCCTAGTCAGTCTGCCTCCAAAGTCCAAGTTCTTAACCACTCCTGAGAGTTAGGAACTATGCTAAACGCATATTCTCTTAGATGGCCCTGAAATAACTCTGGTAAGGGACACATTATTCCTGTTTTCCCTATGAGGAAGCTGGAAGTTGGAAAGACTTGCCAGGAGCAAAACTGAGACTTGAACACTTCTCTGTGTTTCCACTGTACTATGTACATTTTGAGGTTAAAACAACCATGCAGTTATGGTGGTTTTGTTGATTCAGAGCCTGTATATAATTGAACTATTCCAAACCAAGAAACTGTTCCAATGCAGGGATACCAGTTATTACCTCCTCCATGAATGACAATTTCCAGTAGGAACGGGGAAGTGTCTTGAGATACTAGTGTAGCTTTTCAAGCCCAAGTGTGGACCTAGGCCAGCAAATAGCCACAGAGCTGTGTGGGCCTCTGGCCACAGGGATGCTGAGTATGAGGGTAAGTGTCAGATTTAGAGATGGCCCCCTTTGGCCCTTTCAATCACCCACTAAGAACAGAAACTGCCTCTTGAATCCTACCCTGATTGGCTGGTATCCTGGAATCTTTGCCCAGTTTTTGCCCTTGCTTTTCTCCGGGCTCTAGGCTCTACTTTCCCATTGCTTCCTATGGAGAAGGACTTTCTTGAATATGGTCATATGCTGCGGATGTCTGAGACAGAATATCTTGGCCCCTGGACAGCAAACATTTTTTTTTTTTTTGAGACAGTCTCACTCTGTCACCCAGGCTGGAGTGCAGTGGCTGGATCTTGGCTCACTGCAACCTCTGCCTCCCAAGTTCAAGTAATTTTCCTGCCTCAGCTTCCCGAGTAGCTGGGACTACAGGCACCTGGCACCACGCCTGGCTAATTTTTGTATTTGTAGTAGAGACGGGGTTTCACCATGTTGGCCAGGCTGGTCTTGAACTCCTGACCTTATGATCCACCCACCTCAGCCTACCAAACTGCTGGGATTACAGGCCTGAGCCACCACACCTGGCCACATTTTTCAAACCCCTTTCACAGGCAGGCAGAGAGCTTGCCCTATGCTTCCAGGTGTGTTTTTCTTTGGCTGATGGACCAGAATGGGCCAGACACAGATGAGTCACACAGCTGAGGCACTGCACACATAAGGAAACTGGGTCTTGGAGAGATTGGTGGTGGTGGCTGAGTGGAGCAGTATAGGGAGGACCTGTCAATAAATACCTTTTTTGGGAGGCCGAGGTGGGCAGATCACTTGAGGTCATTTCAGGACCAGCCTGGCCAAAATGGCAAAACCCTGTCTCTACTAAAAATTCTACTAAAAATAAAAAAAAAAAAATTAGCCAGGCGTGGTGGCACGCGCCTATAGTCCCAACTACTCGGGAAGCTGAGGCAGGAGAATTGCTTGAACCTGGGAGGCAGAGGTTGCAATGAGCCAAGATCGTACCACTTGCACTTCCAGCCTGGGCAATAGAGGGAGACTCTATCTCAAAAAAAAGAAAACTAAATAAATAAATACCTTTTTTACTGTGGCTCATGCCCATAATCCCAACACTTTAGGAGGCTGAGGCAGGCAGATCACAAGGTCAGGAGTTCGAGACCAGCCTGGCCAGCATGATGAAACCCCATCCCTACTAAAAATACAGAAATTAGCCAGGCATGGTGGTGGGCACCTGTAATCCCAGCTACTTGAGAGGCTGAGGCAGGAGAACTGTTTGAACCCGGGAGGCGGAAGTTGCAGTGAGCTGAGATCCAGCCACTGCACTCCAGCCTGGGCAACAGAGCGAGACTCCGTCTCAAAAAAACAAACAACATCAACAACAACAAAACTATGTAGATAAGGCCATGGAAACAATTTTAAGTGGTTTAGAATCCCTATATAATTTATTTGCAAATGCAGCCTTTCTATTGAATAGCAAGCTGCTAGAAGAAAGGAACAATAGTTGATGTATTTGTCAGAAGAAATATGTAAAGGATGTGCTGATAATTAATGCTATTATGCTACTATTTTTAAAGTCTATTTCCTGTTCTCTTTACAGGCAGCGGCTGATGCTTGCAAACTAATGGGGGAAAAGAAATTTCACCGTATAATTATGGAAGATACACGTATTTTCTGGAACTCCAAAATAACTGATATAAGGGATGTTGTCACCATGCAAGATTATATGCAAGTAAGGAATTTAGGTTTAGATGTTGAAAAAGAAACAAACCAAGCAAGTATTCCTAACTGTGTCATCCAAGAAGAAAGAATCACACTTTTTTATTATGGTAAAAAACACACAATATAAAATTTACTATTTTATATTTTATCTTTCAATTATGTTTTTTTTTTTTTTTTTTTTTTTTGGAGACAGAGTCTCGCACTGTCGCCCAGGCTGGAGTGCAGTGGTGTAATCTCAGCTCTCTGCAACCTCCGCCTCCTGGGTTCAAGTGATTCTCCTACCTCAGCCGCCAGAGTAGCTGGGATTACAGGTGCACACCACCACACCCGGCTAATTTTTTGAATTTTTAGTAGAGACGGGGTTTCACTGTATTGGCCAGACTGGTCTCGAACGCCTCACCTCATGATCCACCCACCTCAGCGTCCCAAAGTGCTGGGTTTACAGGCGTGAGCCACCATGCCCAGACATTTCAATCATATTCTATAGAATGAAACTTATTTTTGGATGCCCAAGCACTAGAACTTTCTTTTTTAAATTTTCTAAAATTTAACTTTTAAGTTCAGGGGTACATGTGCAGGTTTGTTATTGTATACATGTAAACTTGTGTCATGGGGGTTTGTTGTTCAGATTATTTTGTCACCCAGGTATTAGGCCTAGTACCTATTAGTTATTTTTCCTGATCCTCTCCCTCCTCTCACCCTCCACCCTCTGGTAAGCCCCAGTGTGTGTTGTTTCCCTCTATGAGTCCATGTGTTCTCATCATAAAATTTACCATTTTAAAATATATAATTCAGGGGCATTAAGTACATTCACAGAGTTGTGCAAGCATCACCACCATCTAGTTCCAGAACCTTTTCATTACCCAGTAAGCAGTCACTCTCCATTCCTGCATCATTCCAGCCCTGTAAACCACCGGTCTACATTCTGTCTCTATGGATTTGCCTAATATGGATATTTCATATAAAGGAAGTCGTGTGATAGATGGCTTTTTGTATGTAAGGAGGGTGATAGCTAAGGAGTTTGGGGGTTCTTTTGGGGTGTTGGAAATATTCTGAAATATTCATAGGCAGTGGTAATTGTTGCACAACATTGTGAATATATGAAAAATTATTGAGTTGAGACAGAAAATCATTTTTTGAGACAGAGTTTCACTCTTGTCACCCAAGCTGAAGTGCAATGGCATGATCTCAGCTCACTGCAACCTCTGCCTCCCAGGTTCAAGCGATTCTCCTGCCCCACCTCCCAAGTAGCTGGGATTACAGGTGCCCGTCACCATGCCCAGCTAATTTTTTTAGTATTTTTAGTAGAGACGAGGTTTCATTATGTTGGCTAGGCTGGTCTCAAACTCCTAACCTCAGGCAATCCACCTGTCTCAGCCTCCAAAGTGCTAGGATTACAGGTGCCTGCCACCATGCCCAGCTAATTTTTTTGTATTTTTAGTAGAGATGGGGTTTCACTATGTTGGCCATGCTGGTCTTGAACTCCTAACCTCAGGTAATCTGCCCAACTCGGCTTCCCAAAGTGCTGGGATTACAGGCATGAGCCACCATGCCCAGCCAAGTTATATACTTTAAAATGAATTAAATGGTAAAGTTTCTATTATGTGAAGTTTATATCAACAAAAAATCAAAAATTCAAAAATACATGGTACTTAAAAAAAGTATATGATGGGGATTTGACCTAGTGGGGAAGGGTTCTCTTATTGTTTGGATGCTTTCTCTGCAAGTAACAGCATATTTCCATCTACAAGAGGTTTAAACAATAAAGGCCATTTATTGTCCCTTGAAATAAGTCTGGGGATAGGCAGTTCTTGGGCTAGCTAATTCACAGCTTAGTGACATCAGGTTCTGGGCCAGCTTCTCTTCAGTCCTCTTGGCTTCCTTCACATGGAAATGATGACTGTCACATCCTCAGTTCCATTCAAAGGCAGGAAGAGGGGATTCCTAGCATCTTTCTTTATCTCAAGAAGGAAACTCTTTCCCAGAAACCGCCAAGAGACTTCCCCTTAGGTCCCATTGGTCAGAATTGGATCACATGCTCCCCCTAAACCAATCACTGATAAAGGTGAAGCTGGCAGAGGTTGGTTCCTGAAGTTTAAGGAAAGAAGCTATCTCCATAACATAAAAGTGCAAGGTGAAGCAGCAAGTGCTGATGTAGAAGCTGCAGCAAGTTATCCAGAAGATCTAGCTAAGATAATTGGTGAAGGTGACTGCACTAAACAACAGATTTTCAATGTAGACAAAATAGCCTTATACTGTTAGAAGATGCCCTCTAGGGCTTTCACAGCTAGAGAGAAGTCAATGCCTGGCTTCAAAGGACAGGCTGACTCTCTTGTTAGGGGCTAATGCAGCTGGTAACTTTAACTTAAAGCCAGTGCTCATTTACCGTTCTGAAAATTTTAGGGCCCTTAAGAATTATGCTACATCTGGCTGGGCGCGGTGGCTCATGCCTGTAATCCCAGCACTTTGGGAGGCTGGCGGATCATTTGAGGTCAAGAGCTCAAAACCAGCCTGGCCAATATGGTGAAACCCCATCTCAACTAATAATACAAAAATTAGATAGGTGTGGTGGCACATGCCTATACTCCCAGCTACTGGGGAGGCTGAGGCTGGAGAATCACTTGAGCCCAGGAAGCAGAGGTTGCAGTGGGCTGAGATTGTACCACTGCACTCCAGCCTGGGTAACAGAGAAAGACTCTGTCTCAAAAAAAAAAAAAAAAAAAAAAAGTATGCTAAATCTACTCTGTATAGAGTAATTATATAGCCTGTGCTCTATAAATGGAATAATACAGCCTGGACGACAGCACGTATATTTACAGCATGGTTTACTGAATATTTTAAGCCCCTGTTGAGACCTACTGCTCAGACAAGACAAAAAAAAAGATCACTTTCAAAATATTACAGCTCTTTGACAAAGCACCTGGTCACCCAAGAGCTCTGATGGAGCTGTGCAAAGAGATGAATATTTTCATCCTTGCTAATACAACATCCATTCTACAGCCCATGGCTCAAGGAATAATTTCAACTTTCAAGTCTTATTATTTAAGAAATACATTTCATAAGGCTATAGCTGCCATAGAGAATGATTCCTCTGATGGATGTGGGTAAAGTAAATTTTAAAAATCTAGAAAGGATTCACCATTCTAGATGCTTTTGAGAGCATTCATGAGCTGGGCACGGTGGCTCATGGCTGTAATCCCAGTACTTTGGGAGGCTGAGATGGGAGGATCTCTTGAAGCCAGAGTTTGAGACCAGCCTGGGATATATAGGGAGACCCTGTCTCTACAAAAATTACCCCCCAAAAATTAGCCAGGTATGGTAGTATGCCTATGATCCCAGCTACTCAGGAAGCTGAGGTGAGGAGATTGCTTGAGCCGTGATTGCACCACTGCACTCCAGCCTGAGCGACAGAGTGAGACCCTGTCTCGAAAAAAAAAAAATGCCACAGCCACCCCAGCCTTCAGCAACCACTACCCTGATCAGTCAGCAGCCATCCACATCAAGGCAAGACCCTCCACCAGCAAAAAGAATAGGACTCACTGAACCCTCAGATGATCATTAGTATTTTTTAGCAATAAAGTATTTTTTATCGTTTTGTGGAGATGGGGTCTTGCTATGTTTCCCAGACTGGTCTCGAACTTCTGGGCACATGCAATCTGTCACCTCTGCCTCCATAAGTTCTGGCATTACAGGCATGAGCCATTGTGCCCAGCCACAACAAAGTATTTTTAAATTAAAGTATGTACATTTTTTGGAAATAATGCTGTTGCACACTTAAACTACAATATAATGTAAATATAACTTTTTTTTTTGAGACAGAGTCTTGCTCTGTTGCCCAGGCTGGAGTGCACTAGCACAATCCCAGCTCACCACAACCTCCCCCTCCCGGGTTCAAGCAATTCTCCTGCCTCAGCCTCCTGAGTAGCTGGGATTACAGGAGTGCACCACAACACCCAGCTATTTTTTTTTTTTTTTTTTTTTTGTATTTTTAGTAGAGACGGGTTTTCACCATGTCGAACAGGCTGGACTCGAACTCCTGACCTCGTGATCCACCTGCCTCGGCCTCCCAAAGTGCTGAAATTACAGACGTGAGCCACCACGCCCAGCCAAACATAACTCTTTCATATGCACTGGGAAACCAAAAAATTAGCATGACTCTATTTGCGATATTCACTTTATTTCCATGGTCTGCATCTGGAACTGCAATATCTCTGAGGTATGTCTATATATAGCTTTAACTATTCACTTGGTTGCTTCAATGTGAAACATGAAATTAATGCAGTGCCTTAGAGACTCCCAGTGATATTTTCTTTCTGTTAGAGTCTTAGCCTGTGAGTTTAGGGAAGTGAACTAGGAAAAAAATTGAGCCAGGGAGGCCAACTATCTTTGCTAAGGACAAAGATCACATACTTTCAGATTGTGAACATGTTGAAGATTAGTGTCATAGAGAGGAGTCCCCAGATAGACATAATGGAAGAGAGAGATAAGATCGTTGTTGACATTTGTTGAGTCCTGATATGGGTGTGGCACTGCTTTTAACTCTTTACATGTGTATTATCTTCTTTAATCTTCAAGTTTGTAAATTATGTGACCTTTTTTACAAATGAGAAAAATGAAGTTCAACAAGCCTCAAAAAAACTTGCCTGAGGTCACAGATCTGATAAGTGACAGAGCAGATGGTTGACAGGTCTGTGATATTTACCCATTTTACTACTGCACTCAGGAAAAAAAAAATATACAGTCTTACTTTGCAAGGTAGTGCAGGACCATAAAAATGACTGGCAAATTGAAACCATGCGAAGCAAACAATAATCCATGGAGAAAATTGTGATTGTCCTGTGACTTTTCAAAATTTTTATCTGTAATCCCAGCTAGTCGGGAGGCTGAGGCAAGAGGATCACTTAAGCCCAGAAGTTTGAGACTAGCCTGGGCAACATAGTGAGACCCCATCTCTAAGAAAAAAAACAAGCAGCCAGGCATGGTGGCTTACACCTGTAATCCGAGCACTTTGGGAGGCTGAGGCGGGTAGATCACAAGGTCAGGAGTTCAAGACCAGCCTGGCGAACATGGTGAAACCCCGTCTCTACTAAAAATACAAAAATTAGCTGGGCATGGTGGCGCGTGCCTGTAATTCCAGCTACTTGGGAGGCTGAGGCAGGAGAATTGCTTGAACCGAGACCCGGGAAGCAGAGGTTGCAGTGAACCGAGATCATGCCACTGCACTCCAGCCTGGGCTACAGAGCAAGACTCCGTCTCACACACACACACAAATAATAATAATGAAAATAAAAGATTAAAAAAATTTTTTTTAAATGAGCTTTTTTTGTCAAAACATTAAAAACTCTCTTGATAGGCTTAGGCAGGGGAACTGCTTGAACCCGGGAGGCAGAGATTGCAGTGAGCTGAGATTGCACCATTGCACTTCAGCCTGGGCAAAAGAGCGAGACTCCATCTCAAACACACACACACACACACACACACAAAACTTTCTTGCTGTTATAAATACATAGGAAAATGAAAGAAAAAAAACTCAACACATTTAGTACACTTTTAGTACACTATAATTTAAAACATTAGAAACATAGACAAAGTGTTTTGTTTCTTCATAAAAAATCTTACCAATTGTGAATATACTGAAAACCATTGAATTGTACACTTTAAATGGTGGATTGTATGATATGTGAACCCTAATAAAGCTTGAAAAAAAACAACTTATCAAGAGTAGTTGAAACAGTGTTTGCCTTCTCGTTCTTCTCATATAACTTACAAGTGTCTTTTCTATGTCTTGGTGCATTGTCATATTCCTTTTAAAATTTGGATCAGCTGCCAACGTTTTATTCTTTGCACTTTAAATGTTGCAAAATATCTCAGAGTTCCTTCAGTATGAAGTTTTTTTGGCCAGCATCACTTCCACTGGGAAAGCGTCATCCTTTTATCACAGCCACTTTCCTCATTTATGTTGATAAGTTCATCCTCACCAAGTTCCTCTAGCTGTAGATCTGCAGTGTCTTGAATGATGGCAGTGTCAGCATTCCCACAGTCACCTATCTCTTCTAGAACTCCATTACGATTGATTCCGATTTCACTTCAAGTGTTACCACTTTTTGTTTCTTTGATGGCCAATTCCCTCTTCTGATTTTCCATTTTTGTAAAATGTCACATGGGTTTATCATTGGGAAACAAAAAGGCAACACAACTATATACTTTGCTGTCTGTGAAATGAATAACAGATTCACAGTGACCAGTCACTGATTGACTTTGGAAGGTATGACCTGATTTGTCACTAATCATGATGAACCCTTGTCGTTTATATTGTGCTCTTTGAGCTGAAGAGCTAGCAACAGGAGGCTGGGTATGGTGGCTCACGCCTGTAATCCCATCACTTTGGGAGGCCGAGGTGGGTGGATCACCTGAGGTCAGGAGTTTGAGACCAGCCTGGCCAATGTGGTGAAACCCTGTCTCTACTAAAACTGCAGAAATTAGTTGGGCATGGTGGCGCATGCCTGTAGTCCCTGCTACTTGGGAGGCTGAGGCAGAAGAATTGCTTGAATTCAGGAGGTGGAGGTTGCAGTAAGCTGAGATCATGCCACTACACTCCAACCTGGATGATAAAGCAAGACTCCATCTCAAAAAAAAAAGTCTGAAAAGGCCAGGTGCAGTGGCTCATGTCTGTAATCCCAACACTTGGGGAGGCAGAGGCCAGAGGATCACTTTAGCCCAAGAGTGTGAGATCTGCCTGGGCAACATGGCGAGACCCCATTCTCCAGAAAAGAGAAAAAAAGATGAAATGGTGGAAAGGTAGGATTGCCTCCTCTGTGTGTGTGTGTGTGTGGAGAGTATATGTGTATGTGCATCTGTGTGTGTGTGCTTGAAAGCATGAGTGTGACTGTGTAATATACCCTAAAGGCCTTGTTGTCATTCTGTTTCCTAGCACTATAGCTCCTCCTGCCCCATCCCTGGCTCTTAAATGCACGATTATAATGTTAAATTGATGATATATATTTGTATTTTTAAGTCCTAATTTGATATAATTTTAAATTGGAAAAAAAGAAAAGTGAAATTTCTCTCTCTTTCTCTCTCTCTCTCTCTGTCTCTCTCTCTCTCTTTCTCTCCTTCTTTCTTTCTGGAGTCTCACTCTGTCACCCAGGCTGGAGTGCAGTGTTGCAATCTCAGCTCACTACAACCTCCACCTCCCAGGTTCAAGTGATTCTCCTGCCTCTGCCTCCTGAGTAGCTGGGATTACAGGTGTGTGCCACCACGCCCAGCTAATTTTTGTATTTTTAGTAGAGATAGGCTTTTACCATGTTGATCAGACTGGTCTCAAACATCTGACCTCGTTATTTGCCCGCCTCGGCCTCCCAAAGTGCTGGGATTACAGGTGTGAGCCACCACAGCCAGCCGAAAAGTGGGGTTTCTGCAAATACTCCAAATGAAAATAGTGAAATTCCCCACTTCATACTAGAAATGAACTCATACTGCTAAAAAGATTTGGGCAAAAGTCCTCTCAACAACCTGGACAATATAGTGAGACCCCATCTCTACAGAAAATTTAACAATTGGCCAGGCATGGTGGCTCACGCCTGTAATCCCAGCATTTTGGGAGGTGAAGGCAGGTGGATCACCTGAGGTCAGGAGTTCGAGACCAGCCTGGCCAACATGATGAAACCCCGTCTCTACTAAAAATATAAAAAATTAACCAGGTGTGGTGGGCGCCTGTAATCCCAGCTACTCTGGAGGCTGAGGCAGGAGAATCGCTTGAACATAGGAGGCAGAGGTTGCCGTGAGCCGAGGTCATGCCACTGCACTCCAGCCTGGGCAACAAGAGCAAAACTCCATCTCAAAAAAAAAAAATTAGCCAGACATGGTGGTGTGTACCTGTAGTCCCAGCTACTCAGGAGGATCACTGGAGCCCAGGAGGTTGAGGCTGCTAGCCATGATCATGTCACTGCACTCCAGCCTGGGTGACAGAACGAGACCCTGTCTCAAAAAAAAAAAGAAAAAGTCCTCTCAACCCAAGCACATCATGAACAAGCTCTACCATATATGCGGAACACATAGCTATTATCATTAATTTTTAGGCCTATCTAACTTTTCTGAGTTATATTTGCCATTAAAATGTAGATGCATTAAATAAATATTTAGTGAGTGTGATACTATGTGCATGATACTGTGTAGCATAGCTTCTGCCTTCCAATAAGGGAGCTAAGTCATACACAGATAACAAAAACATGGAGTAGTCAGTAATAAGAGTCATAGAAGAGTGATGCCGATAAAATTCAGAGATGGAATCAAAGAATCCTTTTGGATGAAGTGACATTTGAGTAGAACCATGGGAAATGTGTCTAAAACCATTTTAGAGCGCCCACAACCAATCAATTTTTTCTTTTTTTTTTTTTTTTGAGACAGGGTCTTACTCTCTTGCCCTGGCCGGAGTGCAATGGCGCAATCTTGGCTCACTGCAACCTCTGCCTCCTGGGCTTAGGTGATCCTCCTGCCTCAGCCTCCTGAGCTTAGGTGATCCTCCTGCCTCAGCCTCCTGAGTAGCTGGGACTATAGGCATGTGCCACCATGCCTGGCTAATTTTTAGTAGAAATGGGGTTTTACTATGTTGGCCAGGCTGGTCTCAAACTCCCAACCTCAAATTGGGAGACCACCCACCTCAGCCTCCCAGAGTGCTGGGATTACATACCAGGCCAACTAATCATTCTTGTTTTTTCTTTTCTTTCCTATTTTTTATTTTATTGAGACGGAGTCACTTTGTCACCCAGGCTGGAGTGCAATGGTGCTATCTTGGCTCACTGCAGCCTCCGCCTCCCGGGTTCAAGCCATTCTACTGCCTCAGCCTCCCGAGTAGCTGGGACTACAGGCATGTGCCACCACGCCCTGCTAATTTTTGTATTTTTAGTAGAAACGGGGTTTCACCCTGTTGGCCAGGCTGGTTTCGAACTCCTGACCTCAGCTGATCCACCTCGGCCTCCCAAAGTTCTGGGATGACAGGTGTGAGCCACCCCACCTAGCCAGCTAATCATTCTTAATTGTTTTTTCCATACAGTATCGCAGTTTTCTGGATGAGGCCCCAGCGTCTTCTGGTGGCAGAAATAACAGCTGGCGAAAATTAAACCTTGAGAATATTCCCAGGTCAATGCTAATTTATGACATAGTTCATTATTCAGAGTCTGGAGTAATCTCAACCCGTCTACGAAATGAAATGAAGTTTCTGTCACGGAGACCAGTAACAGAAGAGATGCATAAGCACCAGCTGCAGATTGTTTCTGAAATTAGGTAAAACAGATTCGTCATTGGGGTTACAATACTAGGAGCATATCCAAAAATGTTCACATTCTGCCCGATAGCTCACTAAAGATAATAGGATATATGGGAAAAATAGGGTTGGGGCAGACTGCTCAAAACTTAGGCAACTTTGTAAACAGAGCACTAACAAAAACAACAATTGGTACTTGGGGAGATAACTTGTACCACCAGATAGGCAGCTCAGTGTAGCTGGAGGCTGCCACAGAAAATATACAAAATCAACAGCCATAGAGTGGAGATGTGGCAATTCTTTCATTAGAGCAGGTAGTGGGCATGGGGACATTGCACGTAGAAGTGGGACCCTGGGCCAGAGTGGTTGCCTTTTAAGTGGACATAAGAGGCGGTTCAATCTGCCAAGAACCAGGAGCCTTCCAAGGCCAGAGTGGGGGTGGGGAAGGAGTAGGGTGGGGGGCAGTGAGGGTGAGTTGGGGGTGGGGTGTGCCTCTCTGGGAAGACAGCATTTGATGCAGGTACTCATTTTTGTTTTCATGAATAAAGCCAAAAGAGCTTCCCTCGCCCCTGCAGCACAGAGCTGAGGGCTTTTTCTTTTTCTGCTGAAGGTTATAATTCTATTCTTGCTACTCTGGCTCCCTTTGCCTAGGATAAATTGCATATAAATTAGAGTGACGTCATTCCCCTTTTTACCAATAGCATGTGAGCCAGTTCATATTGTAGAAATGCATGTTGTGGCAAAATAGATGTATTATGATCTGAAACAACATGGACAGAATATAACCGCTCCAATTATATTCCTTTTCTCTTTCCATTACTAAGTCTCTCTTAGCCCATCTTATTTACAAATTGAGCTGCTTTCTTAAAAAAAGAAAGAGATAATAATATGGAAGAAGACCTACTGGTAATCTATTTTCACACTCTTATAATTGAAATGAAAAATCCTCCTTTTGTACATGAAGAAGATACTGATGACCCACTGTCAAGCAAACATGCCGGGGTTTTTCTCAGGAGTAGAGATGAGTGATTCTGACCCAATAACATAATTTAACCCATATATTTTTTGATCAAGGCTATACATTTGCCAGACAGATGGCCTGGTTTAGGGCACAGTCTGTCATCATGAAATAGATTTTCTTTAACTCATCCATATGAGCACTGAATATAGAATTTAACCCTATTACCACCAAGGTCAAATAAATGATGTAATTTTCTCTGCCACCATATATAACCCTGGTCTCCCTGCTATTTGGATTTATCCTACTGAGTATTCAAGAATAAGTCATTTAAGAGGCAAATAAGCAGCCAAATTCTTAATCAATTGAAGAGGAAAAAAATACTTTCATAAAAGCATCTTTGAGGCTGGGTGTGGTGGTTCACGCCTGTAATCCCAGCTCTTTAGGAGGCAGAGGCAGGCGGATCACCTGAGGTCGCGAGTTCAAGACCAGCCTGGCCAACATGCAGAAACCCCATTCCTCCTAAAAATACAAAACATTAGCCAGGCGTGGTGGCACATGCCTGTAATACCATCTACTCGGCAGGCTGAGGTAGGAGAATCACTTGAACCTGGGAGGCAGAGGTTGTGGTGAGTTGAGATCGCGCCATTGCATTCCAGCCTGGGCAACAAGAGTGAAATTCTGACTCAAAAAAAAAAAAAAGAAAAAAGAAAAAAATGCATCTTTAAATGCAGTTGTAGCTTAGCATCTCCCAGAAGCAAACCCTGAGACAGAGATTTGAGTGTAAGTAGTTTATTTGGGAGGTGATCCCAGGAACCACTGAAGGGAGAAGGAAGAAAAGTGGAAGGCAGCCAAAACAGTATGTGTTAGCAAGCAAGTTACCACTGTGGGTAACTGGAGCTTAATACCCCCTGGGAATGTCAGAGCCAATGTAGAACATGCAACTCAGAATTATCCCACAGAGGGGAAGGGAATTACAGTATTGATACATCAACACCCATCAGTCATTGGTTAAGGGTTGCTTAGGAAGGGAGATACTCATTCTCCGGCACTTTTGACCTCCCCTGCACATAGGCTTTGCTTTTCTTTTTTATTTATCTTTTATTTATTTTTTTTCCTTGTCACTACCTCCAAGTCAGGGCTTTGCTTTTCAAAGAAAGCTTTCAGGCTGAGTGATGCAGATGCTGGCAGTTGAAAGTTGAGTCTCTGTGCCTTATAATGTTAAGGACAAGGGGATTATGGGCATAGCATCTGATCCCAGCACTGATAAAAACAGCTTGTTTTTCCAACCATTATGGAACGTAATACTTTTTTTTTTTTTTTTTTAGAGACAGAGTCTAAAGCTGTTGCCCAGGCTGGAGTGCAGTGGTGCGATCTTGGCTCACTGCAACCTCCACCTCCCGGGTTCAAGCAATTCACCTGCCTCAGCCTCCCGAGCAGCTTGGATTACAGGTGCCTGCCACCACACCTGGCTAATTTTTGTATTTTTTTTTTTTAGTAGAGACAGGGCTTCACTATGTTGGCCAAGCTGATTTCGAACTGCTGATCTCAGGTGATCTGCCTGCCTCAGCCTCTCAAAGTGCTAGAATTACAGGCATAAGCCACCATGCCCAGCCAAAATGTAATACTTTTTTGTGTTAGTATATGGTGTAAAAAAAATAAGATTCAAGTGGCTACTATACAGTATTTTCTAGGAAAGCTAATTTTAAACTGATATCAGGTTTTATAATTTTTATCATCATCGCTATCAATATCATCACCTGTACACCTTCATAAGTGCCAGATAAAGATCTATGCTATGTAAACTCAAGTAGAAATGATACCTTTAACCTGAAAGCTTACATGCAATGCTGCTCCAATGTTGCTAAGGTCTATATTATCTAGCAAATCTTTAATAAAATTTGAAACTTGCTTTGCATTTAAATTTTATTCTGTGTGATTTTTTTGTTTTTAATACAAACATTTTCTAGGTCTCTACCACCTTTAACTATCCGACCTCCATATCGGCCCTATAAACAGCAAAATCAAGTTAAATATCTGGGTCGTCGATCCAAGCAAGCTCTAATGAAAGTTGAAAAAATGAGAAAAGCTTATTTGGCTAAAGAAAAAAATACTTCTGAGGCAACTGTAAGTTTAACTTGTACTGAATTCATTGTTTTGAACAATATTCAAACTGTATGTAAGTAGCTGTACTTACGTAAATGGAATTTTCCTAAAGTTCAAGGCTGAAACACATTTGACACATTTTATCATGGATAATATAAAGCTAATTTCATCTTGGTAACATTTTAAAAATATTCTTAATATTGGTAGCAATCCTGATAAAAACCAACTGTTTTGGCTCCATATCAGCATGAGTCGGCAAAAAAAAATTACTGTCTCTGTATGTTGACACTGCTGATTCAGCACATCTCTGATGGAGCTTTTCTCAAAATGGAAGTCATTTCTATCTAAACTTACCAAGAACTATACTATATAAAGTCTGCCTCAGTATGCTTTTGCATCATAGGAATTTACAGTGGACATGTATTCATATATTACTTCGTAATTTAAAAAAACATCACTGTAAATATTTTGGGATGAGGATAAATATAGTCAAATATTAAAATACAAAGCAGTAAAAAACCAAATATATAACACTTCCCACTTTTATTGATAATTCTGCCTAGGAACCGAAAATGGACACCTCAGGTGCAAAGGATAATTTTCATCTCCACTCCAGCTTTTGACATTGTGAAAACTAAGGAATCTACATATGAAAGTCAACTGAAAAAAGAAAAAAAGGACTCATTTTTCTGGTATCAAAATTTGGCAGCTGGTAATTCTCCATCATGATAATGCACAGCTAATTGACAGAAAACCCAAGTTGTTTAACAATCTGCTTGTCTATCTATAAATGATGCATATGAGTAATAAAGGAAAATAACATAGAAGCAAGTACTGAGTATGCTCTTCAGAGTTTCGCTCTTGTTGCCAAGGCTGGAGGACAGTGGCACAATCTCCACTCACTGCAACCTCTGCCTCCTGGGTTCAAGTGATTCTCCTTCCTCAGCCTCCTAAGTAGCTGAGATTATAGGCATGCACCACCACACCTGGCTAATTTTGTATTTTTAGTAGAGATGGGGTTTCTCCATGTTAGGCTGGTGTCCAACTCCCAACCTCAGGTGATTCAGCCCACCTTGGCCTCCCTAAAGTGCTGGGATTACAGCTGTGAGTCACCGTGCCTGGCTGAGTATGCTCTCTTAACTAAATGTGTGACATATTTTAAGCCTTTTTGTATTGCCGTAGGAACACATTCTTCTACTGACAGAATTTTAATCTAAACAAATTATTTCTATTAGTTGCCCTTTAACTAGCAGTATACAGTTTTGTTCAAGAAATTATGAGTAAATTAGTCCCTGAGACTTTTATTCGATTTGGATTTTCCTTCATTTATGTGAATATCTGAACAGGCCATGCTTAGCATAAATATTAAGAATTCACAGAATGAAAGACTGCTTTTGAGTCAGCTTCCACTGTCTTTTTTTAAGTTGAAATTTTCTTTTACAGAACAGCTTGTGAATGACCTATTCTGAATTATAATAAAAGTAATAATGGATTTATTGCGACAGGAGGCATGACATGGCATACCTAATCATTATTGAGCATGAGAAGCACCTGGAACAGAATGTTGCGTCTGCTTTGTACTTTGGATATTTTTCAAGTATCAAGTCTGTTTGGAGTAATATATTTATCAATTTCATTTTGAACTGATAAATTGTCATTCCTGATAGAGTACAAAGTATTGATTGCTTTTGTGATCCAGGCTGTTGGATCATATCAAACTTTACACAGAGGCTATAATTAAAGAGCAATAATTTATTGAACTTTAAAAATCCAATTTTTAATTTTACTTAACATTTAAAACACATAGGTTGATTGCTTATCTAATTCAGGCATGGCAGCCTGTAAGAGGATCTCATTCTCTACTAAAATATTCTCTTACAGGATAAAGAATATTGGAGTAAATGTGTATGATTCTCACTAGAATATATTTAACATAAATGTACACTCTGATATTAATGCATTGTCATTTGACATCCAAAAATTCAATGGTAATCCCCTTGTTTTCAGAGCTTATCCTGGACACTGGTTGAATAGAAAAATGCTTATTTGTCCTCGTGAGTCACACATGTTTTCATTCATTAATTTGGAATGTAGTCTCTCATCTGATCAAATGCATACCAGAGTCTGTCTACCTATAATATGTGTAACAACAAAGGAAGATTTTAGATAGCAAGATGGAGGGAAAAGACAAAGGAAGGACATCTTCATGTTTCACGATTCCCACTTCTCATATTTCATTAGCTATAACTTTGTCTCATCGTAACACCTAGCTACAGGAGAGGCTGGGAAATGTATTTTTGTTTGGAACATTTATGCACCCAACTAAAATTCTGTTGTTATAAAAGAAAGGGTAGTGGATATTAAGGCACAATTAGCTTCTGCTCCCAGAGATCATGTCCTCTACTGATTCTTTTAACTCACATTAAACAATATAGCCACATCACGGAAAATCCTTTTAAAAGTAGAATTATATATATCCCATTACCATAATATAATGACTTTTTATTTGCTTATCCTTTTCTAATCTGTCTAAATGCACACAAATTTTTCACATGGTTGTAATAATAGCTAACATATGGATTTAAACTTTTCACTTATACCTTAAACATAATCCACTTAAAAATAATTTCATGGGTATACAATAGCCCATTGAATTGATAAAGCATAATTTATCTACCATACTCGTATCATTGGATATTTCAGTTGTTTCTAATTTTTCACTACTATAGGTAATTAACATTAGAATGAACATCTTCATACACAGTCTTCTTTTGGTTATTTTTCTGTTATTTATTTTTACCTAATTGCACTATAATCAGAGTATGATTTGTATGATACTGATTCTAGAAAACTTGTTGAGACTTGCTTTATAGCCAAGCACATTGTCCATTTTCATAAATGTTTCTTGCACTCTTAAGAAAAATGTGCATTTGGCCAGACACGGTGGCTCACCCCTGTAATCCTAACATTTTGGGAGGCTAAGGTAGGCAGATCACCTAAGGTCAGGAGTTCGAGAAACAAACAGTGCTAGGTGGTAAAACTTTGTCTCTACTAAAAATACAAAAAATTAGTGCCTGTAATCCCAGCTAACCAGGAGGCTGAGGAAGGAGAATTTCTGGAACCCAGGAGGTGGAGGCTGCAGTGAGCCGAGATCGCCCCACTGCACTCCAGCCTGGGCAACAGAGGGAGACTGTCTCAAAAAAAAAAAAAAAAAGATAAGAAAAACTGTGCATTCTCTATAGTTGGATAAAAAGTTCTGTACATGTCCTTCTGATCAAGCTTGTTAATTATATATTTTTGTTTTCTATATGCTACTAAGTGCTGGAACAAATTTCCCAGCATTTTTTGCAGCTATGTTGGGACCCTGTGAACTGACTTCTGGCCAGAGTAATGTGGGCAGAAGTGATGCATACCACTTCTAGCCTTGGCCCCTAAAATAAATCAAAAATAAATTTTTGATCTGTGTGAGGTCAACTATTGAGAAAGGTATATGTTATATATGTCCTACTATGGTGGAAACTTGTCAGTTTCTCCTCATAATTCCTTTTTTTGCTTTATGTTATTTGAAGATATTATTAGGTACATATATAATTTTGGAATTAGCATCTCTTCCTGGTGAATTTAATCTGTTGTCATTATGTAGTTACTTCCTGTCTTTTTTTTTTTTAGAGACAGGGTTTCACTCTGTTGCACAGGCTGGAGTGCAGTGGCACAATCATAGCTCACTGCAGCCTCGACCTCCTAGGCTCAGGTGATCCTCCAGCCTTGGTCTGCCAAGTAGCTAGGACTTAAGGACTACAGGTGGGCACCACCAAACCTAGCTAATTTTTTTTACATTTTTATTCTTGTAGAGATGGGGTCTCACTATGTTGCCCAGGCTGATCTGGAACTCCTGGTTTCAAGTGATCCTCCTGCCTCAGTTTCCTAAAGTGCTGGAATTGTAGGCACGAGCCATGACTGCTGGTCCCTTTATTCCTAATAATGCATTTTGCCTAGAAGACTTTTTCTTTTTTTTAGATGGAGTCTTGCTCTGTCACCCAGGTAGGAGCACAGTGGTGGGATCTCGGCTCACTGCAACCTCCGCCTCCCGGGTTCGAGCAATTCTCCTGCTTCAGCCTCCTGAGGAGCTGGGATCACAGGCATGCACCGCCATGCCCAGCTAATTTTTAAAAAATATTTTAGTAGAGACGGGGTTTCACCATGTTCGTCAGGCTGGTCTCGAACTCCTGACCTCAGGTGATCCACCTGCCTCTGCCTCCCAGAGTGCTGGGATTACAGGCATGAGCCACCACACCCAGCTGGAAGACTATTTTGTCCAACGTGAAAAGAGCTACTCTAGCTTTCTTCTGGTGTCTGCCTGGCATATCCCTTTCCATCTTTTTAATTTTTCAACCTTTTCATGTGTCAGAGACTGGATAGATGCTCACGGACTTCATGCTCTCTTCCTGGGAAAACATTTCCCAGCATTTTTTTTGCAGCTATGTTGGGACCCTGTGAAATGACTTCTGGTCAGAGGAATGTGGGCAGAAGTGATGTATACCACTTCTAGCCTTGGCCCTTAAAATAAACATGGTCTTCTATTCTCCCCCTCCACTCCCCCTCGTTCCTGTGGCTGGAGGCAAGGAACTCCATGGTGGTAGAAGCAGGATTGAAGGATTCCAGATTCCTCTGTCAGTGATTGAAGGAGAGACAGCCAGAGCAGCAGCCTGACTTGATGAACTGTAATGTGAGCAAGAAATAAACTTTGTTGTGTTAAGCCCCAATAATCTTAGGAGTTATTTGCTACAACAGATAGCATTAATCATTCTGATACAATGTCAAATACACTGTCTTTGTGTTTTAGGTTTTCTCCAGCGTATAGCAAATATCTAGATTGTTTTTAATTCAATCCCAGGACATCTGTCTTTTAACTGGTGAGTTTAATTAATTTACAGTTTACTGCAATTTTAATTAATTGCTAACATATTTGGAATTATTTTTACCATTTTATTTTGTGCTATCTCTCCTGCATTTTCTTTGTCCTTCCCCTGCCGTTCCTGTTTTCTTTCAGATTTCAATTCTACTTTTTCCCCCCTACTGTTTTGGAAGTTATACACTCTGGAATTTTATTTTGTTGTTTTTGAGACGGAGTCTCACTCTGTCACCCAGGCTGGAGTGCAGTGGTGCCATTTTGGCTCACTGCAACCTCTGCCTCCTGGGTTCAAGCGATTCTCCTGCCTCAGCCTCCCAAGTAGCTGAGACTACAGGTGCCTACCACCATGCCTGGCTAATTTTTGTATTTTTAGTAGAGATAGGGTTTCACCATGTTGCCCAGGCTGGTCTTGAACTCCTGGCCTCAAGTGATCCTCCTGCCTCAGCCTCCCAAAATGCTGGGATTACAGGCATGAAGCACCATGCCTGGCCGGCTCTTTTTTTTTTTTTCCTCCACCTCCGCCTCCACCCTGTTTTTATTAGTCATTATGTGTAAATTTTGGCATGTGTTCTTAAAATCTAAAGTTAATCAACAGCTCCACTCTCCTCCCAAACTAAGCATGCTAATCACGATTCTTTTGTCTTACAGGTTATTGTTGTGTCTAATATTTTAGCCCTATCTTGTTTTTAACTTCCAACTTAGACATTATTACTGTTTTGTAAATCTCAGACTTTCCTTCTGAGATCATTTTTCTTTATCCTGATGTAAATTCATAAAAGCTCTTTAAAGGAGCATCTTTTGGTAATAATTACTCTTTCAGTTGTTGGTTTTCTGAAAATGTCCTCATTTTGCCCCGATTCTTAAATATGTAATTTAGGTAGCTATCAAATTCTACATTGGCACTGGTTTTCTCTCAGCAACGTGAAGTCTTATTCCACTGTCTTCTGGCTGCCGCCTCCAGTCTAGTTGTTATTCCTTTTAAATGATCTCTCATTTTTCTCTGACAACTTTTAAGATTTTCTCTATTTTGTGTTCTTCAGTTATATTGAAGAATATTGACTCTCCCATGTTCTTTCTCTATTTCCATTTATTTTCACCTTAGTGTCCTTTGAGGGTCTGACTTTATGTAGAGGTCTCATTTTCAACCCCCTCCGTTCCCTGAGCACAAGATCTTACCTTCTACACACCTGAGGCCATTCAAATCCAAAACTCAGCTGGGTGCACCAGTAATCCTAGCACTTTGGGAGGCTGAGACAGGTGCATCACCTGAGGTCAGGAGTTCGAGACCAGCCTGACCAATAGGATGAAACCCCATCTCTACTAAGATACAAAAATTAGCTAGGCGTGGTGATGGGTGCCTGTAATCCCAGCTACTGGGGAGGCTGAGGCAGGAGAATCGCTTGAACCCAGAAGGCGGAGGTTGCAATGAGCCGAGATTATGTCATTGCACTCCAGCCTGGGCAACAAGAGCAAAACTCCATCTCAAAAAAAAAAAAAAAAAACTCCAAAACTTTAGGTCCCTGGTATTGAGACACACATGCTCAGGGCTTCAGTCATTTACCACGCTAGTGTGTAGCTTTCTCTTTTTCACTCCTGAGGATTCTTCCTTCTTTTTTTCATTTTATTTTTCTTTCTTTTCAGTGTCAAGGATTCTTCCTTCTTACGAGCTCAATTATGCCTTTTAAGATATGTTTTTGCATTTTATCTAGAATTTCTATGGTTTTCACAATGGGTTGGTTTCTTTCAGGATATTTGGGGTACTGATTTCTCATAAGCCAGAGTCCATGTTGTCACTTCATTATATTGAATTACAGCCTTAGGATAAAATCTTGAGAGTGGTACTACTTACATCAGAGATTTTAAACATTTTTATAGCTGTTTATATGCATTGTCATATTGCTTTCCAGCCGTTTGCTCTTTGAGTGGTATGATATTGATGTTTGTTTATACTTCATGGAGGCAGCGTGCTATGATAGAGTATGGGCTTTGAATCAGCCAAATTTGGTTCTCTCTCTCCCTATCGTCATCTCTCCCTCAACCCCTCCATTATTTACATATATAGAGATTAGAGAAAAAATTTTCCTTAAAAGTTTGTTGTGGTTTGAAATGTGAGAGAATTAAGATAGAAGGTGCCATTTGAGAGGCAGAGAAGGAAGATACATGTAGGAAAACTTCTGGCTAAAAATGCTGGCTTGAGCATCGAAATCTCTTTCCCTCCTCAAACCCCACTTAAATAACAGCAAGAAGATTTTTTTTAGAGCCTAAACCTGATGATAAAGAGAAATCAGAGAAAACAGTAGCAAAATGTTTTCAGTTGGAAAGCTTGTATATGAGTGGTGGTTGAATAGCAGATGTGAGAAAACTGAGTTTTAAACTGGTGTTGAAAAAAAGCTAAGAAACAAATCAGTTTATACCGGGGGAACCCCCTAGAAGACTCAGGAATTGGCAACAGCAGGTACCCTTTGAAAGTGAGTGGTGAAGTAAAAGGAGTTGGTTGAAAATCTGTTTAAGAAGCAATTAGAGCACCAAATCCCTTCCCCACTGTTATGGGTTGAATCGTGACTACCCTGGCCACTTCTCATACCCCTGACCCTCCTCTGAAAAACTGTGTTGAAGTCCTAACCCCCAGTACTTCAGAATGTGACCTTATTTGGAGATAGGGTTGTTGCAGATGTAATTCATTAAGATGAGGTCATACTAGAGTATGATGGGCCCCTAATCCAATATGACTGTTGTCCTTATAAGAAGACAGCTGTGTAAAAACAAAGACCCATGGGGAGAACACCATGTAATGATGAAGAGACGAGTTATGCAGCTGCAAGCCAAGGGATGTCAAAGATTGCCAGCAAACCACCATAAACCACAAAGAGGCAGGGCAAGATTCTCCTCTGCAGGTTTCAGAGGGAGCATGGCCCTGCAGACACCTTGATCTTGGACTTCTAGCCTCCAGAACTGTGAGACAATAAATTTCTGTTGTGTTAGGTCATCCACTTAGGAGTATTTTATTACCACAAGTACCTAGGAGACTAATATAACCGCCTTGCAGTCAGGCAACTGCTTCTCCTTCACTTGGGCACAAAACCGGAGACTTTTTTTGGCTAGAGAGAACAAAACAAAAGTTCTTGGGACTGGAAAACATAAGGCACAGCTAGGGGCCAAGGTACTGTACTGAAAACAGGGGTTAAGCAAAAGTTGACATATTGAATGTTGAGACTTCTGCCTTCTTCTCCCACCAGGCACTCAAAATGCTGGCCATTAGGGTTACATCCTCCATGAAATTTAGAAGAGACTTCTCTGGAGAGTCTGGCCAACAAGGGTAAAGACTTCAAAATACTGGTCTGGAAGAAGGGAGTCTTACAACTAATGGCCCAACCAGGCAGGGAAGCTTACAGTCTCCTAGCTCCACCTAACTACACAGAGCCTGCAATCTTGTATTTTTGGCACCCCACTCATAAATAAGCACAGATGGCCAGACGTGGTGGCTCATGCCTGTAATTCTGGCACTTTGGGAGGCCGAGGCAGGCAAATCACCTGAAGTCAGGAGTTCAAGACCAGCCTGGCCAGCATGGTGAAACCCCATCTCTACTAAAAATACAAAAAATTAGCCGGGTGTGGTTGCATGTGCCTGTAGTCCCAGCTACTTGAGAGGCTGAGGCAAGAGAATCGCTTGAACCTGGGAGACAGAGGTTGCAGTGAGCTGAGATCACACCACCGCCCTCTAGCCTGGGCGACAGAATGAGATTTTGTCTCAAAAAATAATAATAATAATAATAAATAAATAAATAAGCACAGACAACTGGCCATCACTGGACGTCTGAGGAAAGCTTGTAGCAAGAAAGACAGAGGTGCAAACAGAGGAGAAAACTTGAAGGAAATAAATAATCCAAATATTGAAACCTCAAAAAAAAACCAGACCACTAAGATGTAAGAAAAGGTACTGCATTCATGAAATAAGAACAGCATGATTATATATATGTGTGTACATGAAAACTCTAATAGTTTTGGATTTTAAAGCCTTGAAGGTTTGAATTTAAAGTTAAGAAAGTCAAGGCTGGGCACGGTGGCTCACACCTGTCATCCCAGCACTTTGGGAGGCTGAGGCAGGTGGATCGCTTGAGCCCAGGTTTGAGACCAATCTGGACAATATGGCAAAACCATGTTTAATTTAATTTTGTGTTTAATTTTTAAATATGAAAATTAGCCAGGTGTCGTGAAACTAAAATACAAAAAATTAGCAACTTGGGAGGCTGAGGTGGGAGGATTGCTTGAGCTCAGGAGGCAGAGGTTGCAGTGAGCTGAGATTGTGCCACTTCACTCCAGCCTGGGTAACAGAGCAAGACCCTATCTCAAAAAAGTAATATAAAATAAAGTTAACTAACTTCCCCAGGAGTAAATCAAAACCACAAGGTTTCATTGTAATATTTTAAAATACCAGGGACAAAGACAAAGAAATGGTCCCATAAATTTCCAGAGAGGAGAAACTGATTTTACATAAAGAATCAAGATCAGACTTCTCAGCAGCAACACTGAAGCAATCAATGTCTTTATAAAATTCTGAGGAAAATAATTTCCTACCTAGAATTCTAAAACCAGGCAAACTCTCAATTGAGTTTGAGGGCAGAATAAGGACATTTTCAGACATGCAAGATTATAGGAATTTTTACCTCCCATATGCATTTCTCAAGAAACTCTAGAGGACATTGTTTCACCAATACAAGAGTATAAACAAGGAAAGAAGGTGAAAATGGGATCCAAGATCCAGGGAATGCAACATAAGAGAGTACAGGGAATCCCTGATGAAAGTCTCCAAACAGCAGCCATTGAGCAGACTTAGAGAAACAAATCCAGATTGGAGCCGACCAGATGGCTCCAGAAGAGACTTTGCAGGTAGATAAACTCATAAACCTAATATGTTTGAATATGAAAGATTTACCCAAGTGAGAGAAAGTGGGAGGATATGGACTTAGGAAACCAAACAAATGGAAAAAAAATAAGGGGGAAAAAAACCCCAGAACAATTAGCTTCAGGAAAAACGAAAAAGTTGAAAAGGAAGAATAATCACAGTATATTACATATTTGAGCAGTAAATAACATTTTCCTTTACTGATCTAACTAAAATTAGAATGTAACCGTATGTGAAACCTGGAGGGATAGGAAATGTGTATGTGTGTAGTTGGGTAGGAAATGAAAGAGAACTTAATCATTACATTGCATAATGGAAAGTCAATAAATGATGTCTGTCTTAGTCTGTGTAGGCTGCTATAACAGAGTACCATGGACAGGGCAGCTTATAAACAACAGAAATTTCTGACAGTTCCGGAGGCTGAGAAGTCCAAAATCAAGGCACCTGCAGTTCAGAGTCTGGTGAGGGCTTGCTTCCTGGCTCATAGGTGGCTGTCTTTTCCCATGACAGAACACGGCAAGTGAGCTCTCTAGGGTCTCTTATGAGAGCACTAATCCTGTTCATGAGAGCTCTACCCTAGTGACCTAAGTCACTTCCCAAAGGCCCCATCTCCACCATCACACCGAAGGTTAGAATTTCAACCTATGGGCTGGGCACAGTGGCTCACGCCTGTAATCCCAGCACTTTGGGAGGCCGAGGTGGGTGGATCACCTGAGGTCGGGAGTTCAAGACCAGCCTGGCCATCATGGTGAAACCCCATCTAAAAAAAAAAAAAAATTTCAACCTATGAATTGGGGTGGGGATGGGAAAACAATCATTCAGTCTACAGCCATGTCCAAAACTGAAAAATCAAGAAACATCTAATTTCGAGAGATGGAGGTCAATACTGCAAGAATCAGGTAAAATGTTTGAAACCATTGCCTCTGAGGATCAGAAAATGGAAAACTATTTGATTTTTTTAAACTGCAAGTATGCATTTGATTTTAAAAACTAAATTTTAAAAATACAAGAAAGTTGGGGAATTGTTAGGATGCATACAGGAGTGTGCTAAAGTGGCTCATACTTAGCTTGCTCTTGTCACATTTTTAACACTCATTGTTGAATTTTCAGGAATTTGGTGAGCTGGTTAAGTATAGCCATTATTAAAAATTAAATTGCAGCCAGGCATGGTGGCTCACACCTGTAATCCCAGTGCTTTGGGAGGCTGAGACAGGTGGATCACTTGATCACTGGAGTTTGAGACCAGCCTGGGCAACATGGCAAAACCCCATCTTTATGAAAAACTTTGAAGAAATTAGCTGGGCATGGTGGTACACACCTGTAGTCCCAGCTACTTGGGAGCCTGAAGTGGAAGGATCGCTTGAGCCTTGGAGGCAGCAGCTGCAGGAAGCTGAGATTGCACCACTGCACTCCAGCCTGAGTGACAGAGCCAGACACTGTCTCAAAAAGTAAAAAAATTGAATTGTATAAACTTATAATTGTATAGTTTACTTAGGTAAACTATATAAAAATAACAGGTAAAACGACTCAAAACGCATCACTTCTAATTATTATTTAAGGAAAATCATTCTAATGATTCTACATTTTACATTCTACAATCTGTGGTCTTGATTCTATTTATATCTATTGTATCTATATGGTCGAAATGCTATAGAGTGATGTGTTACTAGATATCTCTTGCCAACGCTGTTGTGATGTCATGTTGGTAACTTGAAAACCTATTTATGTATATATTTCTTGTTGTGTATTCCTTAAACTTTTAAAAGTATAACACATCTATAGAAAAATCATATAAAATGATTTTACAGTTGAATGCATTATTGTAAGGCAAGACACCTTGGTAACTACCATCCATGTCAGAAAAAAAAAATTATACCTGACCACTCCAGAAACCCTCTACCTGCCCCTGTACCCCATCTTCTAAAAGTAACCATTCTTCTGGCTTTTATGGTAATCACCTTTTTTTTTTTTTTTTTTTGAGACGGCATCTCGCTCTGTTGCCCAGGCTGGAGTGCAGTGGCTCTATCTCAGCTCACTGCAACCTCCATCTCCTGGGTTCAAGCAATTCTCCTGCCTCAGTCTCCTGAGTAGCTGGGATTACAGGGGCACGCCTCCATGCCCAGCTAATTTTTGTATTTTTTTAGTAGAGATGGGGTTTCACCATGTTGGCCAGGCTTGTCTTGAACTCTTGACCTTGTGATCTGCCTGCCTTGGCCTCCCAAAGTGCTGGGATTGCAGGTGTCAGTCACCATGCCTGGCCCACCTCATTCTTTTATAGTTTCCTCACCTAAGTATGCACCCATAAACACTGTAGTTAAATTTTGCCTCTTTTTATATGGCTTTTATTTCTTTTTAATCTGTAAGTTCCCTATACACCTCTTTTTTTCTCCCCCTTTACAATTTGTTAATGAAACTGGATCATTCATTCTGTAACATCTCCCAAGATCTAGACTTTGCTGATTGAATTCCTTGGCGTAGCTAACACGTTTCTCCATCCTCTGTATTTCCTGTAAATTGGTAGTTGGATCTAGAGACTCGTTCTTGTTTTTTTGAGACAAGTTCTCACTCTGTTGCCCTGGCTGGAGTGCAGTGGCATGATCTCAGCTCACTGCAACGTCCACCTCCCAGGCTCAAGCAATTCTCCCACCTCAGCCTCCTGAGTAGCTGGGACTACAGGCCGTGCTACTATGCCTGGCTAATTTTTGTATTTTTTATAGAGGCAGAGTTTCACCATGTTGCTCAGGCTGATCTTGAACTCCTGAGCTCAAGTGATCAGCCCGCCTCAGCCTCCCAAGGTGTTGGGATTATAGGCATAAGCCGCCATGCCTAGCCTTAGGAGACTCATTCTTTATTATTAAAAACAGTGTCAACAGCAAAAATACCAATTCAGCAAATATATGTTGAATATCTGCTACATGCCTGAATAGGATAAAAATATGAAGTAATCATTAAGGACATTTATCATTTTAGGCAACTTGACAGAATCTTCTCAGGGGACAAATTGTTATAGTTTACTCTATGCCGTTAGCTTGGTCGTCAACTCAGGAGATAGCTCCAAAAATGTGAGGCCTTATGAGTGAAATAGATATTTACTGACAAAGGGACTCCTCATAATAGCATAGAAATAGTGTAGCAGTGCCTTTCTGAAGAAACTATTAACTGCATAACCACTTGTATAGAAACGGTTGTCTATTTTTCAAGGCTGTTTTTAACAATGGTACATTGATCAAGCACCACTGACAATGATTGCAAATTTTGCAGGAATAATTTGCAGGAATTCAGCAAGGATTTTTAAAAAGAAGAGGAATAAATTTTACTACATATTTCTAAATTATCAGAATCTTAAGTTTAAAAAGGACACAGAAGGCCAAGCGCGGTGACTCACACCTGTAATCCCAGCACTTTGGGAGGCCGAAGCGGGCAGATCACCTGAGGTCAGGGGTTCAAGACCAGCCTAACCAACATGGTGAAACCCTGTCGCTACTAAAAATACAAAAAAAAAAATTAGCTGGGCAGGGTGGCAAGTGCCTGTAATCCCAGATACTTGGAAGGCTGAGGCAGGAGAACTGGTACCCAAGAGGCAGAGGTTGCCGTGAGCCAAGATCGCGCCACTGCACTCCAGCCTGGGCAACAAGAGTGAGACTCTGTCTCAAAAAAATATAAAAATAAGATAAAATGAAAAGGACACAGAATAATAAGATTCTATAACCTGATGCTCTCTCACTTTTTCCTATGGTAAACTAATAACACAGTCTCCCTAACCAATGCAATTATTTATAGAATAATATCGGCAACTTGAAGAAATGTTGATTTGCTTAAAAGCAAACATCAAGGCTTCCTTTTCATAAACAGTATTTGGCTAAATTATTTTAAATGTGGCCTAAGTTACGTTGTTTTGTAGTTTATTTTCATAATGTATGGGTGAATGTATATACTGTTTATACAATTAATGAAGTTTTAGAAACATGAGAACTTACTTCATCTCTACTATTAAATCTTTGTAAGTAAGGTGAGATGCTCAGATTTCTGGGCCACAAAGATGTGAAAGAGTTAAGATTGTCCAAAGAACAAAAATTTTCAACCCTAATCTATAAATTTACAGTATCATATTGGCTATGATTCATAGAAATCACATTAAGTTTAAAATATTCACGCATATTATTTTTTAAAGTTCTCCAAGAGTAAGTCATTTCCTTCTATATTTTTGGAAAAGTGAATATTCATTTCTTCCTGGTAATATTAAATTATGACAATCTTTAGCATTCAAATTAACCTGTCAAATTATATTCTCCAAAATTCTCCAACATTTGCAGAGCTATCAGAAACTTCTAAAAGTGAAAATATCAAGATATGGTGGTTATGGACCAGAGTGAAAAAAATACCAAAAATCATACAATTCCATCATAGACTATTAAGAAAGAATCAAATACAACCTAAGCATATTTTGGATCAATAATTATTACAGACTTCTATGAATAAAAAACCTCCAGTGTTAAAAGACATTGGATTAGCATTTATGGAAATCTACGACTAATGCCATTAGACTATCTGTACCAGGGATTTTATGACATCATCTCTTGAGAAACTAAATATTAATCCATAGGTTATTCTCAGCATGCAACCCATTACCTTTTTTTTTTCTCATTCAGGGTACCTTTCCATTTAGCACAAATAAATTAATGCTAAAGTAAATAGAATAAGACGATGATATCTAAGTTTGAATTAAAGTGAATAGAAATACTCTGTGCAAAGACTGTGCCTTGCCAGTCTCTTTTTGTCTTCACAGATTATTTCTGAAGGCACAACCTCAAAGGAATATTATTTTTGACAAATACACTCCCAGAAATATTCTGTAATTCAAGTAATCTTGAAATAAATCACAACATTCATATTTTCCTCCTAGAATCATACAAATCCTCCTTCAGAAGAAAATTTCTCTCACGTGTTAAGGTAATTCTCCTACCCTGCTGTGACAGGTGCTGTATGTAGGTGGGCTGCCTTTTTCCTCGCACCTTTATCACTTCTAAGCACACAGCTTGACCTCCAGCTCATGGACTTCTTTGTTGAGAGCATTCTCCTGTTGCTGGAGCCCACTGCCACTTGTGCTCATGCAAGCAGGCCAGAAGTGCCAGGGAGTGAATGCCCCTCTGGTTGCTCTCACTCAATGCTTGAGAGAAGTTGGTGTATACATATCCCAGATCTTTCTGCCCTGGGTGGAATAACCGAGGTGTATGTGTGTGTTTTGTACTGGTTCGCAGAATGTCCCCAACACGAGTAAGTTCCAGGCACCCACAGGGTACCTGACTTAGTAACACATCCTTTACTGGCTGCCTTGCCTTTCTTACTTCCCCAGTAACTTCCCCATTTTACTGTGGTGGTTTTTGGTTTGTTTTGGTTTTGCAGCTTCTAAATAATTTTTGTACTTGCACTGGAATGCTTGCCTCAGGATAGGCTTCTGGGGAAAACCAGAAAACCCTGTTTCTGGTTTATTCTTTCCTCAACATTTGAATTCATTTGTCATTTCTTGTTTTCATAGTGCAATGAAGAGAGCAAATGTCAACTTCATTAGGAAATGGCTTTTTCAGCTATTTCAGAACAGACTGTCTTCTTTGTACACTGTGTTAAGAATAGTCATTTCATTCCTCGCTAATCCTCCAAGGCATTGATTTTGGCTACCTGGAGAGAAAAAAATGGCATCTCTGGTGTTTTCATAGTCAAATCAAGGTTCAGTCAGTACTGGGTGAATTCAAGGGTGTCTTTCAGCTTTAAAATTCTGTAGGTTTTATTACCAGTTCTACAGAAATTATTCCAGAAAATGGAAGAGGAGGGAATATTTCCCAACTTGTATGATGAGCAGGTTAAGAATGGTGAAGCCTGAATGTCTATAGTAAACAGTAATTTACCAATATCAGTTTCCTGGTTTTGATATACTATGGCTATATAAGATCTCATCATTGGGGGAAACTCAGGGAAGGGCACATAGGGCACTTTGTACTGTTTTTGCAATTTCCTGTAAATCTATAGTTATTTTCAAAGTAAATTTTTTTTCTTTTTGGAGACAGAGTCATGCTGTGTTGCCCAGGTTGGAGTGCAGTGGTGCGATCTCAGCTCACTGCAACCTCTGCCTCCTGGGTTCAAACGATTCCCTGCCTCAGCCTCCCAAGTAGCTGGGACTACAGGTGCACACTGCCACGCCCAGCTATTTTTTTGTATTTTAGTAGAGATGGGGTTTCACTGTGTTGCCTAGGCTGGTCTCGAACTCCTGAGCTAAGGCAATCTGCCCACCTCGGCCTCCCAAAGTGCTAGGATTACAAGTGTGAGCCACTGCACCCGGCCTCAAGTAAATTTATTTAAAAATTCTGAGTTTACGTGATCAAAACGGGAGAGGGAAAAGGCATGATAGGTATTGGTTTTAGATTCTTGGCTGCTGTTTCTTTGCAGATAATAAAAGTATATAAACAGATAGGAGGTGCCCAAAGGCGATAAAACTATTAAGGCCTGCCTGGGGCTAGAATAGTTACTTCTAGTCTGCTGGGTTTTTTCACCACATCACAGGGCCTCATTATCATTCTGGCAAAGGAATGGGAGTGGGATGAGGAAAAGAGGCCTGGCCCACGTACTTTGCTATCCTTTTTGATCTCGCCTCACTTGGCACACTAATAAGACTGAAGCAGGTGTACTTACAGGACAAACTGTATTCTTGCCCAGGGAGCCTTTCCCCAGCTCACTAACATAGAAAAGCTCTTGAGTTAGAGAAAAAAATATTTAACTCACAATTAGAAATGGGGTTCTTTAAAATACAATGTTCCAGGACAGTAAATACCTTAGTGTGAGTTAATTTCTGTCAAAATGTGAATTACCCATCATTGTAAAACAGTGTTCTTGAAGCTTAAAGGAGAAGAGTTTGTTCTGCCTATTGGGGTGGAAATACTCTCACAGAGAACAACCTTTTCTGCCTCTTCTACTGTTCTTTGTGTTTCTACCTGCCTCTTCTACTGTTCTTTGTGTTTCTACCTGCTCTTCTGTATTTTGCCACTACTGGGGGTAAAGGTTCATCAACTATACATTATATAATTATAAAATATCCATCTTTATCTTATCAAATGTTTGCTGCCATGAATTCTGCTTTGCCTATTATTAAAATTTCCACAACTTGGTATAGCTTTGCCTCAATTTTTTTTTTTTTTTGAGATGGAGTTTTGCTCTTGTTGCCCAGGCTGGAGTGCATGCAATGATGTGATCTCGGCTCACTGCAACCTCCGCCTCCCAGATTCAAGCAATTCTCCTTCCTCAGCCTCCCCGGTAGCTGAGATTATAGGCGCCCACCACCAAGCCTGGCTAATTCTTGTATTTTTAGTAGAGATGGGGTTTTACCATGTTGGCCAGGTTGTTCTCGAACTCCTGACCTCAGGTGATCCCCTGCCTCAGCCTCCCAAAGTAATGGGATTACAGGCGTGAGCCACCGAGTGCAGTCCCAAATTTTAAACATTTGCTTGTCATTTGTGTCTTTGATAAACAGTATATAGCTGTGTTTTTATTTCCTCAATATCAGAGTCTTTCATCTTTTAAAGAAGATATTTAACCTATTATACTTATTGTGACAACTTACTTTTGGTCTTATTTATATTATTTTATGCTTGCAGTTTCCTGTGTGTTCTTTTTTTATTTTTTGCTGGGGGTGGGGGGTTGGTTTTTGAGACACGGTCTTGCTCTGTTGCCCAGACTGGAGTGCAGCAGTGCAACCATGGCCCACTGAAGCCCTGACCCCCTGGGCTCCAGTGCTATTCCCACCTCAGCCTCCAAAGTAGCACCACCACGCTCAGCTAATTTTTTGATTTTTTGTAGAGCAAAGGTCTTGCTATGTTGCCGAGGCTGGTCTTGAATTCCGGAGCTCAAGCTATCCTCCCGCCTTGGCCTCCCAAAGTGCTGGGATTACAGGCGTGAGTTTTCCTTTTCTGACGTTTGCTAGGATGATCCAGTTTTCATTGCTCTCTATTTTTCCTCTAGGATTTGTAAGACTTAGTATATTATTTTTATTCTACTGTTATCTTCCTTAATTTCTAATTTTAATTCTCCTATTTAATCATGAGAAGTAAAAATCATCTACACCCATCCCTCCATGCCCATCAAGACATTTAACACACTTTAACCCTACCCATATATCAAATATTTTTTTGAAATATCTGGGTTTTATTTTTATATCTTACCTTCTTTCCAAAATTGCTTTTTATCACAATCATATTAAAAAGAATGTATATTTAACTATTGCTTTTGGATTCATTGCTTACCAATGTTTCTCATATCTAGAGCTTACTTCATTCTGATTAATATTTCTTTTTTTTTTCTTTTTGAGACAGTCTCGCTCTGTCACCTAGGCTGGAGTGCAGCAGCACGATCTCAGCTCACTGCAACCTCCGCCTCCCGGGTTCAAGCGATTCTTCTGGCTCAGCCTTCTGAGTAGCTGGGATTACAGGTGCGTGCCATGATGCCTGGCTAATTTTTTATATCTTTAGTAGAGACGGGGTTTCACCATGTTGGTGAGGCTGGTTTCGAACTCCTGACCTTGTGATCTGCCTGTCTCGGCCTCCCAAAGTGCTTGGATTACAGGCGTGAACCACCACGCCCAGCCCTGATTAATATTTCTTATGGCATTATATTATTGCTTCCATTTATATTTTCACAAGGGGACATGACTTCTAAAATGTCTGAAAATGTTTGCCTTTACATGTGAAAAATAGAAGGATCAGGGTTGGGCGTGGTGGCTCATGCCTATAACCCCAGCACTTTGGGAGGCCGAGGCAGGTGGATCAATTGGGCTCAGGAGTTTGAGACCAGCCTGGCCAACATGGTGAAACTCCATCTCTACTAAAAATACAAAAATTAGCCGGCTGTGATGGCAGGAGCCTGTAATCCCAGCTACTCTGGAGGCTGAGACAGGAGAATCGCTTGAACCTGGGAGACAGAGGTTGCAGTGAGCAGAGATCATGCCACTGCATTCCAGCCTGGGTGACAGAGCAAAACTTCATCTCAAAAAAAAAAAAAAAAAAAAAAAAAAAAAAAAAA
>CAUYLG010072611.1:0-142316 GCA_963573385.1 Cacajao melanocephalus | reverse complement strand
TCGCGCTGGCGACCCGTGTGGCTCCTCCGCCGGGAATCTCCTAGTCTGTGGGCAACAAAAATTCGTCTGAAAGTGCGGCGTCCACTCGCTCTCTGCGCTTTCACTGGGAGCTACAATCCTGAGCTGTTGTTAATCAGCCATCTTCCCCTTTTCTTATAGATTACCCGGTCACAGGTATTTTTTATAGCGATCCAAGAAAAGCCTAACATATTTTTAAAAGGAGCAACTATGTTGACACATTTCTTCAAAGCACGTAAAGAAACATCTACCCCCATCCAATAGGGTTTTTATAATTATTTGCTTATTTCATGTTTTTTAAATAGGAGATGAACCTTTCTAGTATGATTTTTGCTATCTCAAGTTGAACCATACCTATAGATACCAAGATTTATTTGATAGTGAAACAAGCATGTAGAGCAAGCATATGGCAACATTTTAGATCATCATTTCTCAAACATTACTATACATGAGAATCACCTGGGAATCTTGCTAACATACAGATTTTGATTTACTAAGTCTGTGGAGGACCTGAGATTCTGCTCTGAGGTGACGCCTATGCCACTGATACCTGTTCTATACATCAGAGAGAAAGGATCTATAGGGTGAGGGCAGAACTTGGAATAAAAGAAAGAGAAGATGAGATCATTTCTAAATAATTTCATGGAAGAAATGGAAATAGGAGATGTCATTGACTGAAACATTAAATGTAGCAGACTATTAAGATCCTCTGAGGAAGAGCCTGCTGTACTGATTCCATTGTTTTACCATTTAGTCTTAATTCAACATATATTTATAGTACATTTATTTGTTCGACAAATACTCATTACACTTCTGTGTTCCATGGGCAGTGCAAGTCATTGAGGAAGAATGAGGTCAAGGTTGGCATCATTTTCACAAACACAGAGCTGAGAGAATATATACAAAAGCTATATAAGGGAAGAATAATGGTTAAATTTTATCCTATAACCAAATATATACAAAACGGCCATAAAATGAAGTATCCTAAAAACAATCAAACAAAAAGGATAATTTCTGAATTCAGTTGTTCTTTTTTTACCTCTCAAATCAATCTAAATTATCACAAGGTAGAATTTTATCTTTAATACTTAGTGAATAGCTTGTATATGTAGTACATTTTCTTCTTCAGAACCACACCTCACGACTGCCCATAGCTCAGAACTAAAGAAGATGCCCTCCAAAGAAGTGAAATTGATTTTGGAACTCATTCAGGTATGTATGAATTAATTCATTTGAACTCATTGGCTGCATGTCTACTTTGTGCCATGCTGCACTCAGTACTAGGGCTCAGAGATGAAAGTACATAGTAACTGTGTTCCAGGAGCTCAGCTGGAGGTATTTTAATTTGAACACAATCTGGCAGGAAAGTCAGACCATTGTCATATTATCATACCTAACAGCATGGTAAAACTGACGGCTTCAGTAGTCCTGAGGAGAGTTTCTGGTCCAACTGAGCTTGGAGCCTATGATTTGGGAAGACCTCACGAGTATCTCAGGAACTATACAACATGACCAAATGGGACAAATCTCAAAAATGCCAAGTTAACTCAACATATAAAAATCAATCAGTGCAATATGCTATGTTAATAAAAAATTAAAAACCGCGTGATTACTACAATCAATGCAGAGAAAATATTTGACAAAATCCAACAGTCTTTTATGAAATAAAAGCAAACAGCAAACTAAGAGTAGAGGGGAATTTCCTCAACTTGATGATGGTCATCTAAGGAAAACTCACAAGTAATATTATACTTAATAGTTAAAGATTCAATGCTTTCCTTCTAAGATTGGAAAGAAGACAAGGATGTGTACTCTTGCTACCTGTATTCAATGTTGTACTGAAGAGTCTAGCCAGAGAAAGTAGGCAATAAAAGGGAATAATTTATCAAGAATGAAAAAAAATAAACAAAACTATCACTTATATGTGGAAAGTATTAAGAAATATATATGCATGCACACACACACATGCACACACACAAATTATTAGTATTTATAAACAACCATGGCAAGGTTACAGACCACAAGATAAACACACAAAGTCAATTGTACAATCTTCACACTCACAGTGAGCAATCTGCATATAAAATTAGGAAGACAATTTTATTTACAATAACATCAAAAAGAAGAGAATACCTGTAAATTAACAAAAGAAGTACAAGATTTATAAATATAAAACATAACTGAAAGAAATAGAAGACCAAAATAAATGAGAAAACAGCCCAAGTTCACAGACTAAAGACTTAATATTATTAACATGGCAACACCCCCCTAACTGACCTATACATTTAATGCAATCTCTACCATAATCCCAGTTGGCTTTTTTGCAGAAATTGACAAATTGATTCTATAATTTGCAAGAGATCCAGAATAAGCAAAGCAATTTTGAAAACAAAAGAAAACGAAGTTTGAGGTTTCATACTCCTTAATTTCAAAACTATTTAAAAAAAGAATTACGGAACAAAATGGAGCTACAATAATTAAGACAATGTGATACCGACATAAGGAAAGACACGTAGATCAATGAAATAAATTTAAATTGAGAGTTTTGAAATAAAACCTTAAATTCATGGTAAGCCGATATTTTTTTACAAGGATGCCAGGACAATTCAATGGAACAACAGCCATCTTTTCAACAAATGGTGCTGACACAAATGTTTATCTGTATGTAAAAGAATGAAGTTGGACTCCTACCTCATACCATATACAAAATTAAATTGGATCAAACATCTAAATGTAAAAGTCAAGATTATAAAACTCTTAGAGGAAAACATAAACATAAACTGTTATGACCTTGGATTAAGGAAGCATTTCTTCAATATGACAACAAAAAACAAGCAACAACAACAACAACAACAAAAACAGACAAATTCAACTTCATCAAAATTAAAAATTTTTGCATTTAAAAGAACACTATTAAAAAGGAAAAGAAAACTCAAAGAATAAGAGAAAATATTAACAAATCATATACCTGATAAGGGACTTATTTGCAGACTTATTAACAAACTCTTATAACTCAACAATAAAAGATAAATGACCCAGTTTTCCAATGGCGAAACTATCTGAATGGACATTTCTCCAAAAATACACAGATGGACAATAAGGAATAAAACTTTGCTCAGCATCGTTATTTATTAGGGAAATAAAATCAAAACTACAATGAAATACCACATCGCTCCCACTAGGATGGCTATAATCACAATAATAATTTTTAAAGCAACTAGCATTGGCAAGAATATGGAGAAACTGAAGCCCTCATTCATTACTAGTGAAAATGTAGAATGGTGCAACCACTTTGGAAACAGTTTGGTGTTTCCTTAAACAAAGAGCTACCACAAGATCCAGCATTTATCCAAAAGAACTGAAAACATTTGTCTACAGAAAACTTGCATACAATGTTCACAATAGCACTATTCATCATAGTCAAAAACTTGAAAGAAAACAGATGTTCATCAGCTGATGAATGGATAAATAAAATGTAGTAAATTTCTACAATAAAATATTAATCAGCCATAAAAGGGAAAGAAATACTGATACAGGATATAACATGAATGAACTTTTATGTAGTAAACAGTTTAACTTCACTCAAAGCAAGGTCTGACATTTGCCCCTAACTCCTGGGATGTAATCTTTCCAGACCCATGGAATGCCTGATAAAACATCTTTGTTAGCCTGGGGTCCTTGGGCCAGCCAAATACTAACAGTGTAATTTAGGGTGGAGGCTTTGGGGCACCTTGGATCAGTTGACCTCCAGAAAGTCTGAACATTGAAGTCAGCCATGTGAACAGCCAGCTACATGATCAAGCTCCAATAAAGATCTGGACACCAAGGGTCTGGTGTGCTGCCTTGGTTGGCAATATTCTGTGGGTACTGTTACACATTGATACCAGGAAAGTAATGCTGTCCATGACTCATGAGGAAAGAACAACTGGTAGTTTTGCATTTTATACTTTTTTGAACTCTGTTCTATGCACCTCTTCCTCTGGTTGCTTCTAATTGGTATCCTTTAGCTGTAATAAACCAAAATCATGAGCATAACAGCTTTCAGTGAGTTTTCTGGATTTTTTTATTGATGGTCCTGGGAATCTCCAAACTTGCAATTGGTATCAGAAGGAAGAGTGATCTGGTAGATTGTTCCTCTAACTTCTGAACTTTAAAAACATTATGGTAAGTGAAAGGAGCTAGATACAAAGGTTATGTATTTTAATGTAACACTTTTAGGAAATATTCAAAATAGGCAAATACGTAGAAAGAAAAAGTAGGTTAGTGATTGCCAGGGCCTGAGAAAGAAGGAAATGGGGAGTGACTGCAAAAGGATATGGGTTTCTTTCAGGAGTGAGGAAAATGTTCTGGAATTAGACAGTAGTAATGGTTGCACAACTGTGTTAGTTCACTGGAGCCTACTAAAATGTACACTTTAAAAGAGTAAATGTTGTGATGCGTGAATATCTTTTTATTTTAATTAATTAATTAATTTTTATTTATTTTTTTGAGACAAGAGTTTCACTCATGTTGCCCAGGCTGGAGTGCAGTGGCACAGTCTTGGCTCCCTGAAACCTCCACCTCTGGGTTCCAGTGATTCTCCTGCCTCAATGTCCTGAGTAGCTGTGATTACAGATGCCCACCACCACATCCAGATTTTTTAAAAATATATTTTTAGTAGAGACAGGGTTTCACCATGTTGGCCAGGCTGGTCTTGAACTCCTGACCTCAGGCGATCCACCCACCTCAGCCTCCCAAAGTACTGGGATTATAGTGTGACCTACCACGCCCGGCCTGAATTTTACGTTTTTAAAAACATAGCTCAGTATGGGTGAGGAAGGAAACCCCTTCCTCTTAAGCTTCTAAGGCCACTTCCCCTTCAGCCTTCTACATTGCATTTCAAAAGGAAAAGTTAAAAGTCAGCCAGAGGAGGTCAGTGGAAGGACCAGTTGGTGCTGCTGGCCAGGTTAAGGATTAACCCCCCTACTGCTAACCACAACCCTATCTATAGATCAAGGACATGGTATGAAGGAATTTTCCCCAGAAGGCATTGTTCTTGCTCAGTTGACCCCCACCTAGTCATGTCCCCCACCCTCTCGACCCTCTCACATGTGCACCTCTTAGACTGTTAGCCTTTTAAAGGGCCAGGGTTTCCTTTGCCAAGGAGCTTAGTTGTTGAATAAAATTACCACTTCCTTCCCTGTTTGGCATTCAAGAGGTTTGTTTGCCACCACTCCGCTTCATTAGTACCCCATAGATTTCCTTTGACAGGGCCCAGAGACGAAGAAGAAAGGGGGGATTGACTGGAGCTGGTAATTTAGTTACTCCAAATGCGGTCATGAGCACAAAGCCTTGCTAGGGGAATAATTCCTTAGCATGCTTCTATGTGGCTTCTCAGGAGAGGTTCCAGTGGGCGAGGGACTAGCAGACCAGAAGTAACAAACAGAAGCTAACAGCCTTGGGCTCTGCTCTTCATCTCACACATACCCTCTGGATAGACAGTAAAATTCAGTGTCAGTTTCTCCATAAAAATCTCCTGTTTAGAAAAAAACCACCTCTTCTGCTTTCTTTTCCCATTAAAATGTCACTTCAAAGTCATTTAGAAAGGGTCAGGTTGCATGTTGGCTCTAAAACCTTTGACAGTTACTGTAATTGCCTAGAGGTTAATAACAGTGATGTCTCTCACAGGTTCAATTTTGAAGTTTCTGCCAAGCCATTAACATGTAACCAGGGTAAAGAAATCAAAGGACATTAGAGATGAGGAGAAAACCAATCTCATCTACCTCTGGACTGTCACCTCTTCCTTGGGACAGGACAAGTTTCTAAGTTGCTGTTGCCTGGTGTAGTTGGATTAGCTCTCGGATCTGATCCCAAGTTCTGCCACCAACTAATCATATCATGGTCTCAAGCAAATTATTAAATATTTTTGCTATTTATTTATTTATTTTGAGACACAATCTCACTCTGTCGCCCAGGCTGGAGTACAGTGGCTCGATCTTGGCTTACTGCAACCTCTGCCTACTGGGTTCAAGTGATTCTCCTTTCTCAGTCTCCTGAATAGCTGGGATTACAGGTGCGCAGCACCATTCCTGGTAATCTGTGTATTCTTAGTAGAGACGGGGTTTCACTATGTTGGCCAGGCTGGCCTTGAACTCCTGGCCTCAGGTGATCTGCCCGCCTCACCTTCCCAAAGTGCTGGGATTACAGGTATGAGCCACCGCTCCCAGCCTTATTTTTGCTATTCTTAAAAATGGAATACTGCCACCTCTCCTGCTCTGCCTCAGGGCCATCTTGACAAAACTCTTTCATAGATTATTACTATAGGGTAAGGTAGGACAAAGACAAACATGTGCATAGCGTGCTCCAGAAACACCATGAAAGGGCAGTTACTGAGCCAGGGTTGCATCAGGAAAGCTTCCTGCACAACGATAGGCATGAATTATTATTTTTGTTATTTGAGACAGGAGCTCACTCTCTTGCCCAGGCTGGAGTGCAATGCCACAATCATGGCTCACTGCAGCCTCAACCTCCCGGGCCCAAGGAATCCTCCTATCTTAGCCTCTCGAGTAGCTCAGACTATAGGTGTGTGCCACCATGACTGGCTATTTTAAAAAATTATTTGTAGAGATGAGGTCTCAATATGTTGCCTAGGCTGATCTCAAACTCCTGGACTCAAGCAATCCTCCCACTTCAGCCTCCCAAAGTGCTAGGATTATAGGCTTGAGCCACCATGCCCAGCTATAGACATGCATTAAAATAATACGTTTTATCACCTGGAGTTGGTTACTTTAGGAAATAAAGGAGAAGATATCTAAAATACATGTTTAAAGGGTGCTCTAATTGCTTGTGTCTCAAGCATCCTGGTATCAATTTTTCCTCTTTTACGGTCATTTAAATCACATCTAATTCCTTCTTTGTATTCTTAAAATAAACATCCCAGAGGGAATTATGTTCTCCATTCTTCAGAGGAGAATACTGAGTTGACAAAGTCTGCATAACTAGCTGAAACTTCACTTAACTGGTCAGTGGCTGAGATGGGCTTTGAACCATAGTCTTCCAACTACCATATTCACACTCTCTACCAAAGCAGTGGCTTCCAGATCTGGTGATAATCAAACTTGCCTCAAATGCTGTGAGAATCAATAGGCATAGTACTGATTGCTGCATCTTGCTAACCATCTGTTCCATTCTTAAGAGACTTTTTAAAATTCCATCTTTAACACAGTGCTGCATCTTGCAGGTTTTCCTTGGCTATTCCTTTTCTAGAGAATCTTCTAGCTCAAGCATACTAGAATGGGCAAGCACATGAGTTTGGAGCCAGTATCTGAGTCAAAATCTTTGTTCACCGTGTGATTTTATACAAGTTATTTGACATTGCTATGTCTTTGTTTACTATGCAACGGGAATAATGTATCCTTCAAAGATTAAATGAAAAGATTGCAAAGATTAAACACACTAATGATGTAAAATAGTTAGTGAGGTGCTGGGCACAGGGTAATGTTCAATAAGTTGCATCTCACAGTACTCTATCTCATCTCTCTTCAGAAGAAAGGAAAAGAAGTGAAAGGAGCCAGAATCCAAGTCCATTTAAACAGTCTGTCCCTGGCCAGCGTTATTGTCAGGGGCTGCTCTTCCCATATGACCTTCCATCTAGCACTCAAATGTTGCTGTTATGGATCCAGATGTTTCTCATACATTTGTTTTACAAATCAACTTAAAAATGGCAAAGGCGGCTGGGAGTGGGGGCTCACGCCTGTAATCCCAGAACTTTGGGAGGCCGAGGCAGGCGGATCAGGAGATCAACCACTCTGGCCATGATGAAACCCCATCTCTACTAAAATACACATGTATTCCCAGCTACTCAGGAGGCTGAGGCAGGGGAATTACTTGAACCCGGGAGACAGAGGTTGCAGTGAGCTGAGATTGTGCCACTGCACTCCAGCCTGACAACAAAGACTCTGTTTCCAAAAAAAAAAAAGGCAAAGGGCAAAGGAAAGATCATGCTCCTTCAAAATCAGAAATCCAGATGCTAATGAAAATCCAATTCAACTGCTATTTAATGATTACCTACTGTGACAGTCACTGGAAGATTAAAAAAATAATAAGCAAGACATAGTCGCTGCCTTTGAGGACCATGTGTTTTATTAGAGAGAATTAGATAAGATCATAAATGACTACAGGCATAGCTTGTTTTATTGCGCTTCATTTATTGTACTTTGTAGATATACAGTTTTTACAAATTGAAGGGTTATGGCAACTCTGCATTGAGCAAGTCTATTGGTGCCATGGTCTATTGGTGCCATTTTTCCAAAAGCATACACTTACTTTGTGTCTCTGTGTCACGTTTTGGTAATTCACACAATTTTTTTTTTATTGTATCTGTTATAGTGATCTGTGATCAGTGATCTTTGATGTTACTATTGTCATTCTTCTTTTGGGGAGCCATGAACTATGCTCATTTAAGATGATAAATTTAATCAGTAAATGTGTATTCTGACTGCTCTGCCACCTGATCACTCCCCCATCTCCCTCCCTCTCGCTTCTTGAGCACCTCTATTCTCTTAGACACAATGATATTAAGATGAGGGCAATTAATAAATCTACAGTGGTCTTCTCTAAGTGTTAAAGTGAAAACAAGTCTCATGTTTTTTATGTTAAACCAAAAGCTAAAAGCGATTAAGTTTAGTGAGGAAGCCATGTCAAAGGCCAAGATAAACTGAAAGCTGGGGTTCTTTTGCCAAACAGTTATCCAAATTGTGAATGCAAAGGAAAAGTTCTTGAGGGGAATTAAAAGTGCCACTTCAGTGAACACATGAATAAGAAAGAGACAGCCTTGTTGCTGACATAAAGAAAGTCTGAGTGGTCTGGATAGAAGATCAAACCAGCCACAACATTCCCTTAAGCCAAAGCCTAATCCAGAGCAAGACCCCAACTCTCTTCAATTCTATGAAGGCTGAGAGGGGAGGAAGGTAAGAAAAGTTTGAAGCTAGCTGAGATTGGTTCATGAAGTTTCAGGAAAGAAGCCGTCTCCATCACATAAAAGTACAAGGTGAAGCAGCAAGTGCGAATGGAGAAGCAGCAGCATGTTATCCAGAAGACCTAACTAAAATAATTGAGGAAAGTGGTTACAGTAAACAATCAATTTTTAATATAGATGAAACCACCTTATATTGGGAGACGATGCCATTTAGGACTATCACAGCTAGAGAAGAAATGTCAGCGCCTGGCAGCAAAGCTTCAAAGGACAGTCTGCCTCGCTTGTTCGAGGTTAATGCAGCTGGTAACTTTAAGTTGAAGCTAATGCTGATTTGCCATTCTGAAAATCCCAGGGCTCCTAAAAAATATGTTAAATCTACTCTGCCTATGATTCATAAACGTAACAACAAAGCCTGGATAACAAGACATCTGTTTACAGCATGGTTTACTGAATATTTTAAGCCTGCTGTTGAGAACTACTGCTTGGGAAAAATTATTTCTTTCAAAATATTACTGCTCATTGACAATGCATCTGTTCACACAAGAGCTCTGATAGAGACATATATAGAAGTTAATGTTGTTTTTGTATCTGCTAACACAACCTCAGTTCTGCAGCCTATGGATTAAGGAGTCATTTCAACTTTCAAGTTTAACATGTAACAAATCCATTTTGTAAGGCTATAGCCTTACAAAATCAATATCAATAGTGATTCACTATAATAGTGAATAAAATAAATAATGAATCACTATGAATAGTGATTCTTCTGATGGATCTGAGCAAAGTGAATTGAAAACCTTCTGGAAAGTATTCCACATTCTAGGTGCTTTTAACAACATTCATGATTCATGAGAGGAGATTGAAATACTAACATTAACAGGATTTTGGGAGAGTGAATTCCAACCCTCTTGAATGGCTTTGAGGGGTTCAGGACTTTAATGGAGAAAGTAACTGCAGATATGAAAGAAGTAACAGGAGAAGTAGAACTTGAAGTGGAGCCTGAAGAAGTGCCCAGTTTAGTGCAATCTCATGATAAAATCTGAATGGATGAGAAATCGCTTCTTATAGATAAGCAAAGAAAGTGGTTTCCTGAAATGGAATCTACTCCTGATGATGTTGTGAACATGGTTAAAATGATGACAAAGGCTTTAGAATATTATATAAACTTAGTTGAGAAAGCAGTGGCAGGGTTTGAGAGTACTGACTCCAATTTTAAAAGACGTTCTACTGTGGGTAAAATGCTATAAAACAGCATCTGATGCTACAGAGAAAGCTTTAGTGAAAGGAAGAGCTCACTGATGCAGATAACTTCATTGTCATCTTATTTTAAGAAACTGCCACAGCCAAGTCAGTTTTCAGCAACCACCACCCCAACCAGTTAGCAGCCATCAATGTATAGGCAAAATCCTCCACCAACAGATTCCAACTGGCTGAAGGCTGAAATGATCATTAACATTTTTAAGCAATAATTTATTTTAAAATTAAGGTATGAACATTGTTTATTTTAAACATAATGCTGCTGTATATTTAATACATTTCATTATAGTGTAAACATAAATTTTATAAGCACTGGGAAACCAAAAAACCTGTGTGACTCCATTTATTGTTGTAGTCTAGAACTGAACCTGCAATATCTCCAAGGGATGCCTGTATACATAAAGTGCAATAAAAGAAGCTGCCCAAGAGAGAAGAAAGGTATTCTGAGAGTTCCAGGGAAGAAACAGGTACTTCCACTTCAATTAAGACTTCATGAAAGAGGATTATAATGGCAGATAGGAGGCAGAACTAGCTTGCAGCTCCCTCTCAGCCAGGCAGAGCAGCATGTGGAGACTCACACTGTGAACTTTGGTTCAAGAAATACCACAGGAACATACCAGGAAAGCTAAGAGAATCCACAGACCCTTGAAGGAACTGGATCACTGCTGCAGGCTCCCTGAGATGCCAAAAAACTGAGTCTGCTTGCTTTCTCAGTGGGGAAGCTGGTGGTCTGGGGCAAGTTCTCAGCCCTGGTCACCAGCTCTCTCAAAATAGACTCTGCACTGTTGGGGGTGCAGGGTGGGAGTGAAATCAGCCTTTAGGACTGCAGGTTGTGTGGGAGTGGGGTGGGGCCTATGGTTGCTGCTTCCCCTACTTCCCTGGTGACCTGTATGACTCAGCAGAGGCAGCCACAATCTCCCTGGGAACATAATTCCATTGGCCTGGGAACCCATCCCCACCCCCAAGAGCAGCCACATCAAGCCCCATCCAAGGAGAGGTTGAGCTCAGATACACCCATCCCTTTCCCCACCTTCTGGTCTTTCTTTACTCACCCTGGTTGCCAAAGAAAAAGGACATAACCTCTTGAGAGCTTATGGCCTGTTCCACTGCCTGAGAAACCTAAATACTTAACCAGGTGACCCTAACCAAGTTTCCTTCCTCCCTATAGTACTAATGCACTCTTGAAAGTGCCACCTCCTGGCTAGAGGTCAAGCAACACAAAACCAGTACACTAAGCAAAAATACAGCCAAGGACCATCACAAGGTCCACTTCACTCAACTGCTACTTCCATTGGAGCAGGAACTGTTATCCACAGCTGAAAGACCTGAAGATGGATCACATCACAGGACTCTTTGCAGACACTCCCCGGTACCAGCCCAGAGTCTGTTAGCTCTGCTGGTGGCTAGACACAGAAGAGCAAAAACAATCACTGCAGTTAAGCTTTCAGGAAGCACCATTCCTATGGGAAGTGGGAGAACACCACATCAAGGGAGCACCCCGTGGGACAAAAGAATCTGAATTGCCCTGAGTCCCAGATCTTCCCTCTGACATAGTCTACCCAAATGAAAAGGAAGTAGAAAAACAATTCTGATAATATGGCAAAATAAGGTTATTTAACACCCCCTAGAATTACATCAGCTCACCAGCAATGGATCCAAACCAAGACGAAATGGATCCATACCAAGATGAAATCTTGGAATTGCTGGAAAAAGAATTCAGAAGGCCAATTATTAAGCTAATCAAGGAGGTACCAGAGAAAGGTGCAGTCCAACTTAAAGAAATTAAAAACATGATACAACATACGAAAGAAAAAATCTTCAATGAAATAGATAGCGTAAATAAAAAACAATTACAACTTCTGGAAATCAAGAACACAGTTAGAAAAATGCAAAATGCACTGGAAAGTCCCAGCAGTAGAATTGAACAAGTAAAAGAAAGAGCTTCAGATCTCACAGACCAGGCTTTTAAATCAACCCAATCCATCAGAGACAAAGAAAAAAGAATTTTAAAAAATGAACAAAGCCTCCAAGTACTTTGGGACTATGTTAAGCATTCAAACTTAAGAAAAGTTAGTGTTCCTGAGGAAGAAGAGAAATTTAAAAGTTTGGAAAACATATTTGAGGGAATAATCAAGGAAAACTTCCCTGATCTTGCTAGAGATCTAGACATCCAAATACAAGAAGCTCAAAGAACACCTGGGAAATTCATCACAAAAAGATCATTGCCCAGGCACATAGCACGTAGTTATTTAAGTCAAGAGAAAGAAAAACATCTTAAGAGCTATGAGGCAAAAGCTTCAGGTAACCTATAAAGGAAAACCTATCAGAGTGACAGCAAATTTCTCAGGAGAATCCCTACAAGCTAGAAGAGATTGGGGTCTTAATTTTAGCCTCCTTAAACAAAACAATTATCAAGAATTGTGTACCCAGTGAAACTAAGCTTTATAAACGGAGAAAAGATACAGTTTTTTCCAGACAAACAAATGCTGAGAGAATTTGCCACTGCTAAGCTAGCATTATATGAACTACTAAAAGGAGCTCTAAACCTTGAAACAGATACTCAAAATACACCAAAATGGAACCTTCTTAAAGCATAAACCTCACAGGACCTGTAAAACAATAACACAATAAAAAAAAGTATTTAGCAACAAATAGCATGATGAATAGAATAGAATCTCACATTTCAATACTAACATTAAATATAAATGTCCTAAATAAACCACTTAAAAGATACAGATTGGCAGAATGGATAAGAATTCACCAACCAAGTTTCTGCGGTCTTCAGGAGACTCACCTAACACATAAGCACTCACATAAACTTAAGGTAAGGGGGTGGAAAAAGATATTCCATGCAAATGGACACCAAAAGTGAGCAGGAGTAGCTATTCTTATATCAGACAAAATAAACTTTAAAGCAACCACAGTTAAAAAAGACAAAGAGGGGCATTATATAATGATAAAAGGATAATCCAACAAGAGACTATTATAATCCTAAATATATATGTACCTAACACTGGAGCTCCCACATTTATAAAGCAATTACTACTAGACCTAAGAAATGAGTTAGAGAGCAACACGATAATAGTGGGTGACTTTCATACTCCACTGACAGCACTAGTAAGGTCATCAAGACAGAAAGTCAGCAAAGAAACAACAGACTTAAACTACACTTTACAACAAATAGACTTAACAGATATTCACAGAACATTTTACCCAACAACTGCAGAATATATATTCTATTCATCAGTACATGGAACATTCTCCAAGATAGATCACATGATAGGCCACAAAACAAGTCTCCATAAATTTAAGAACATCAAAATTATGTCAAGTATTTTCTCAGACCACAATGGAATAAAGTTGAAAATCAACTCCAAAAGGATTTCTCAAAGCCATCCAAATAAATGGAAATTAAATAACTGTTCCTGAATTATTGGTAAGTCAGCAATGAAATCAATATGAAAATTAAACATTTTTTGAACTGAACGATAATAGTGACACAACCCATCAAAATCTCTGGGATTTGGCAAAAGTCATGCTAAGAGGAAAGTTCACAGCATTAAATGCCTACGTCAAAAAGTCTGAAACAGCACAAATAGATAATCTAAGGTCATACCTTATAGAACTGAAGAAACCAGAACAATCCAAATGAAAGCCCAGTAAAAGAAAAGAAATAACAAAGATCAGAGCAGAACTAAATGAAATTGAAACAAATAAACAAAATACAATACAAAAGATAATGAAATAAAAAAAATTGCTTACTTGAAAAGACAATAAAATTGATAGATCGTTTGTGAGATTAACCAAGAAAAGAAGAGAGAAGATCCAAATAAGCTCAATTAGATGTGAAATGGGAGATATTACTACTGATACCACAGAAATATAAAAGATTATTCAAGGCTACTATGAACAACTTTACACTCATAAACTAGAAAACTTAGAGGAGATAGATAAATTCCTGGAAATACCTCCTCAATTAAACCAGGAAGATGTAGAATCTCTGAATAGACCAATAACAAGCAGCAAGATTAAAATGGTAATAAAAAGTTACCCATAAAAAAGTCCAGGATGAGATGGATTCTCAGCTGAATTCTATCAGACATTCAAAGAATTGGTACCAATCCTATTGACACTATTCCACAAGAAAGAGAAAGAGGGAGTCCTCCCAAAATCATTCTATGAAGCCAATATCACCCTAAAACCAAATCCAGGGAAAGACATAACCAAGAAAAAGAAAACTACGACCAATATCCCTGATGAACATATGTGCAAAAAAATCTCAATACTAGCTAAACATATCCAACAGCATGTCAAAAAGGTAATACACTATGATCAAGTGGGTTTTATACCAGGAATGCAGAGATGGCTTAACATCCACAAGTCAATAAATGTGATACACCACATAAACAGAATTAAAAACAAAAATCACATCATCATGTCAATAGATGCAGAAAAAGCATTTTACAAAATCCAGTGCCCCTAATGATTAAAATCCTCAGCAAAATCAGCATAGAAGGGGCATACCTTAACGTAATAAAAGCCATCTATGACAAACCCACAGCCAATATTATACTGAATGAGGAAAAGTTGAAAACATTCCCCCTGAGAGCTGGAACAAGACAAGAACGCAGACTCTCATCAATTCTATTTAACATAGTACTGGAAGTCCTAGTCAGTGCAATCACGTAAGAAAAAGAAATCAAGGGCATCCAACTTGGTAAAGAGGCAGTCAAACTGTTACTCTTCACTGATGGTATAATCATATACCTAGAAAACCTGAAAGATTCATCCAAAAAGCTCCTAGAACTAGTAAATAAATTCAGCAAAGTTTCAGGATACAAAATTAATGTACACAAATCAGTAGCTCTGCTATACACCAACAGCAACCAAGCTGAGAATCAAATAAAATGCTCAACCCATTTTACAATAGCTGCAATAAAAATTTTAAAACTTCATAATATGCCTAACCAGGCAGGTAAGAGACGTCTATAAGAAAAACTACAAAACACTGCTGAAAGAAATCATAGACAACACAAACAAATGGAAACACATCCCATGCTCATGAATGGGTAGAATCAATATTGTGAAAATGACCATACCACCAAGAGCAACCTACAAATTTAGTGCAATTCCCATCAAAATACCACATCATTCTTCACAGAACTAGAGAAAGCAATTCTAAAATTCATATGGAACCAAAAAAGAGCCTGCATAGTTAAAACAAGACTAAACAAAAACAACAAATCTGGAGGCATGACAGTACCTGACTTTAAACTACACTAGGAAGCCATAGTCATCAAAACAGCATGGTATAAAAATAGGCACATAGACCAATGGAACAGAATAGAGAATCCAGAAATAAAGCTGAATACTTACAGCTAACTGATCTTTGACAAAGCAAACAAAAACATAAAGTGGGAAAAGGACACCCTATTCAACAAATGGTGCTGGGATAATTGGCAAGCTACATGTAGAATAATGACACTGAATCCTCATCTCTCACCTTATACAAAAATCAACTCAAGGTGGATCAAAGACTTAAATCTAAGACCGAAACCATAAAAACTTTAGAAGATAACATCAGAAAAATCCTACTAAACATTGGATTAGGCAAAGACTTCATGGCCAAGAACCCAAAAGGAAATGCAAGAAAAACAAAGATAAATAGATGGAACTTAATTAAACTAAAAAGATTCTGAACAGCAATAGAAATAATCAGCAGAGTTAGCAGACAACCCACAGAGTGGGAGAAAAATCTTCACAATCTATACATTCAGCAAAGGATTAATACCCAGAATCTACAAATAACTCAAACAAATCAGCAAGAAACAAACAAACAACCCCATCAAAAAGTGGGCCAAGGACATGAATAGACAACTATCAAAAGAAGATATACTAATGGCCAACTCGCATATGAAAAAATGATCAACATCACTAATGATCAAAAACATGCAACTCAAAACCACAATGTGATACCACCTCACTCCTGCAAGAATAGCCATAATCAAAAAATAATAGACGTTGATGATATGATTTGACTCTATGTCCCCACCAAAATCTCATCTTGAACTGTAGTCTGAGTTGTAAACCCCACGTGTTGGGGGAGGGACCTTGTGGAAGGTGATTGGATCATGGAGGCTATCTCCCCATGCTGTTTTCATGATAGTGAGTGATTTCTCACAAGATCTGATGGTTTTATAAGGGTCTTTCCCCCTCTTCACTCTGCATTTCTCCTTCCTGCCACCTTGTGAAGAAGGATGTGTTTGCTTCCCCTTCTGCCATGATTGTAAGTTTCCTGAGGCAACCTCAACTCTGTGGAACTGTGAGTCAATGAAATCTCTTTTCTTTATAAATTAGCTAGTCTTGTGAAGTTCTTTATAACAGCATAACAATGGACTAATACAGTAAATTGGTACCAAGAAAGTGGGGGGCAGCTATAAGGATACCCAAAAATGTAGAAGCTACTTTGGAACTTGGTAACAGGCAGAGGTTAGAACAGCTTGGAGAGCTCTGAAGAAGACAGGAAAATGTGGGAAAGTTTAGAACTCCCTAGCGACTTATTGAATGACTTTGAGCAAAAAGCAGATAGGGACGTGGACAATGAAGTCCACGCTAAGATGGTCTCAGATAGAGATAAGGAACTTGTTGGGAACTGGAATAAGGTGACTCTTGCTATGCTTTAGTGAAGAGAGTGGCTTTTTGCCCCTATCCTTGAGATCTGTGGAACTTTGGACTTGAGAGAGATGACTTAGGGTATCTGGCAGAAGAAATTTCTAAGCAGCAACACATTCAAGAGGTGACACAGCATAAAAGTTTAGAAATTTTGCAGTCTGATAATGCAGAAATAAACAAAAGTTCTTATTCTGGGGAGAAATTCAAGCCAGCTGCAGAAATTTACACAAATAACGAACAGTCAAATGCTAATCTCCAAGACAATGGGGAAAATGTCTCAAGGGCATGCCAGAGACTTTCATGGCAGCCCCTCCTATCACAGGCCTGGAGGCCTAGCAGGGAAAAAATGATTTTCAGGGCAGGGTCCAGGGCCTTCCTGCTGTGTGTAGCCTCAGCACTTGGTGCCCTGCATCCCAGCTGCTCCAGCCTTGGCTAAAAGGGGCCAAGGTACAGCTCAGGCCATTGTTTCAGAGTTTGCAAGATCCAAGCTTTGACAGTTTCCATGTGGTATTGGTCCTATAGGTATATAGAAGACAATAATTAAAATTTGGGAATTTCTGCCTAGATTTCAGTAATCTATGGAAATGCCTGAACATCCAGGCAGAAGTCTGCTGCAGGGATGCAGCCCTCATGGAGCACCTCTACAAGAGCAGTACAGAAGGGAAATGTGGGGTCCAAGCTCCCACACAGAGTCCCCACTGGGGCACTGTTTAGTGGAACTGTGAGGAAAGAGCCACTATACTCCAGAACCCAGAATGGTAGATCCACCAACAGTTTGCCTCGTGTGCCTGGAAAAGCCGTAGACACTTAACACCAGCCATGAAAGCAGCCAGAGGCTGCTATACTCTGCAAAACCGCAGGAGTAGAGCTGCCCAAGGCTGTGGGAACCCATTCCTTGTATCAGCATGCTCTGGATATGAGACCTGGTGTCAAAGGAGATTATTCTGGAGCTTTGAGATTTAATGACTGTTTTGCTGGATTTCGGACTTGCATGGGGCCTGTATCCCCTTTGTTTTGACTGCTTTCTCCCATCTGGAACAGCTGTATTTACCCGATGCCTATACCTTAATTGTATCTAGGAAGTAACTAACTTGCTTTGATTTTATAGGATCATAGGCAGAAGGGACTTGCCTTATCTCAGATAAGACTATGGACTTATGCTTTTGGGTTAATGCTAAAATGAGTTAAGACTGGGGAACTATTGAGAAGGCATAATTGTGTTTTGAAATGTTAGAAAGATGAGATTTGGGAGGGGCCAGGAGCAGAATAATATGGTCTGGCTCTGTGTCGCCACCCAAATTTTATCTTGAATTGTAATCCCCATGTGTTGGTGTAGGGACCTTGTGGGAGGTGACTGGATCATGGGGGTGGTTCCCCCATGCTGATCTTGTGATAGTGAGTGAGTTCTTACATGATCTGATGGTTTTATAAGGGACTTTTCCTCGCTTTGCTATGCACTTCTCCTCCCTGCTGCCTTGTGAAGGAGCACGGGTTTGCTTCCCCTTCTGCTATGATTGTAAGTTTCCTGAGAACTGTGGAACTGTGAGTCAATTAAACCTCTTTTCTTTTTAAATTACCCAGTCTTGGGCAGTCCCTTTTAGCAGCATGAAGATGAACGAATACAGTTGGTGTGGATGTAGTAAAAAGGAACACTTTTACACTGTAGGTGGGAATGTAAACTAGTACAACCACTATGGAAAATAGCATGGAGATTCCTTAAAGAACTAAAAGTATATCTACCATTTGATCCAGCAATCCCACTATTAGGTATCTGCTCAGAGGAAAAGCAGCAGGGGTGGGTTGCGGCCATATTGTGGATGCTTTAAATGCTGGGGATGGAGATTAACTCAATTTAAAAGACCCAATGAAACATTTTGAACAGGGGGCAATATGACTGGAGTTTTCATCAGAGTCCATTAATCATGTGGTAAATTATATATCTTGGGAAGTGACAAAAATTAAATAAGTCCAAAGCAGCACAACTGGCAATTACAAAAATATAGAACCAGCCCAAATATGCCTATTTATCAACAAGTGGATAAAGAAAATGTTTTTTTAATGTATATATATATATATAAATGGAATACTACTCAGCCATAAAAAGGAACAAAATAATGCATTTCCAGCAACCTGGATGGAATTGGAGACCATTATTCTAAGTGAAGTAACTCAGGAAAGGAAAACCAAGCATCATATGATCTCACTCATAAGTGGGAGGTAAGCTATGAGGACGCGAAGGCATAAGAATGATACAATGGACTTTGGCGACTTGGGGGAAAGGGTGGAAGGGATGAGGGATAAAAGATTACACATTGGACACAGTGTGCACTGCTTGAGTGATGAGTACACCAAAATCTCGGAAATCACCACTAAAGAACTTATTCATGCAATGAAATACCACCTGTTCCCTGAAAACCTATTGAAATAAAAAATAAATAAATAATAAGACTTCATGAAAGAAAATTCACATGACTTTAAATGATGGGTGGAATTTCAACAAGTGGAGGGAGCAGAGCAAGAGATGTCAAGAGAATACATCAGGTGGAGTGAATAACATTAACTAAGGATGGAGACGGAGAAATGAAGCCTTGCTTGGAGAACATCAAGGAGTCAAATTCAATTGCACTAAAGCAAGAGATACATGTATTTTAAGTAGTGGGAGAAAAAGCAACAGGGGTGGGTTGTGGCCATAATGTGGATGCTTTAAATGCTGGGGATGGAGATTAACTCAATTTAAAAGAGCCAGTGAAACATTTTGAGCAGGGGGCAATATGACTAGAGTTTTCATCAGAGTCCGTTAATCATGTGGTAAATGATACTCACATTTTGGGAAGTCATAAAAATTAAATGAGTCCAAAGCAGTGAAGTATCTAACTAAATTTAGTAGGTACAGAATTAACTCTCTCTTCTCCCTTCTATTGTACTAATTGTTTCTGAAGCTGTGATCTGTAAAAATGGGCCTACAGTCCTGTCTAGATTCTACTGGCTGTGAATTTCATTTTTCCTCCCAGAAGCCAGCTGAAGGAGTCACCCTGTGATCTGGGTCTAGAAAATCCCCAGGTGGAGGCCAGAGGATAAGTTTTTGTGACCTCTAGCTATTTACTTGAGCCTGAGAAACTTAGAATTCCACAGCTTAAATTCAGCCAGCCTGGCACTCTCCGCTAAAAGCTACCTGAGGAGAGCTGGCCCTCTCTCTCTCCTTTTTTTAAATATGTCTCTTTAGAGGCTCATTTTGACTGACCAGCCAACATCACTTGGCATTCAGGAAGCATGTCTCCCCCCTCACTGCCTCCCCTGCGCTGAGCCTTGAAGATGATTTGGGGTTTTGTAGCCTATTATTTCCACCCTCCTTTCCCCTTCTCCTGCTGTTAGGAGGCTTTTTTTCTGATAAGAACCTTCTAGCAGTTTCATCAGAGCCATTGTTAAGAGGAGGCACCTCTTCTCACAATGGATACCTGACGACTTCCCCCTTTCTGCAGACAAATCAGTCCTTAGTGAAAGGTCTCATTATTGCTCTTGCACCATTATTCTGGATGTGCTGGCTTAGGGCCCCTCACTCAGCCCCCTTTGGGGAGGAAAAGAAAAATCCTGTTTCTTGCCATTCACTTTTTAAAAATATGGCTGTGAAAATGCTCTCATTCTCCACTAATGGGATCTGAGGAAGACACAACTTCTGCACTTCTTACCCTACACATTCTTGTAATGTCCTTCACATACTTAGAGGTTAACTGTGCTTTCCTAGGGTCTCTCCTCTCTAGTCCAACACAGGGTGTTTCAACTCCCCAGAACTCAAAATGCACTGACCCATGCACTCTCAAGCATTTCAGTGTCTTAAAATAGAAAAAAAATCCTTTCTGCCTTCCAGCCCTCCTATGTAATTTTCTTTTTCTTTTGTTCCCACACCTGCAGGCTAGCTTCCATCAGCTCACTCAAAAATTCATAAATTAAGTGTCCACTGTGGTTAAGGCACTGTGATAGGCACAGTGAGAGATGAATTACGTCTCAGACTTTTCTCTGTCACATTCCTATGCATCAGAGAGCAAAGGCAGGCGGGAGCAGCCCTATCTGATCTGCTCCTGACGTCCTCCAGGTAACAGCGTACCAGATGCTCTGTCAGAGTAATTATTTACTTTAAAGCAACTCACTGGAAAATATTTAAATCTGGATTTCTTAACCCAGCTCCCTGCAAATTGCAAGACTAATCTCCAGTGAGTTTGTTTCTTACTCAACTTTTGGCTGACTCTTGGGAAAAAAGAAACTAGGTAAACTGTTTCAAGTCAAACTGAGAAGTGAACATACAGATACTCACCTGTAAGGGGAAAAAAATGTATTGACCAGAAGAAAAGGGAAGGTGGGGGTCTCCGTTCATGGGTGACAAAAGAAAAACAGATTTAGCCTTATAGCTGCCAACTGAAGAATGATGGGTTCGTAAATTTAGAAAGGAGAACTTCATTTGTCCTAAATGGTTGCAGCCTGCAGGGTGGCCATTCTGACAGGCTGGAAAGCATAGACTTTGGACAGAAGCCAGAAACAGACACTTTGAAGGAAGGGTAAATGGAATGGGAATTTACGCCAAGCAGAATGGCTTTATATATTATATATATATATATGTGTGTGTGTATGTGTATATGTACATAAATATATATTATATAAATGTATATATTATAGAACTATATATAAAGCCATTTATATTATACAACTATACATAAAGCCATTCTGCTTGATGTTATAGGAGTAGTCGTGAATATTTATGAAAGGAGATATATGCACGAACTTCCTGCTCCTTCATGGGTCCCACATTCAAAAAAATGGTGGCAAGCAAGACCCAAGGGTGGAATTTTGGAGCCTCTAATATCAAAAGGTGAAGCAGAAGACATGCAAACCCTCACTGCATATGCTCCACAGACCTGCCAGAATCATTCCGTGGTCAGTAGTCTCTTATCAGGAAGGAATGCCGGTTAGCTGTGTCAAAACTACAAAAGAGAGGGGCAGCGTCAGGTAGTTGGTTGATATCAGGGTAGAGTCTTTCGAAAGAGCTGGTTTCTGTTGAAGTCTTAAGAAAGAAAGCCTAATGGTGGTTAGCAAGGGAGGAGGTATAACAAAGCATGTCAGATCTCCCATCCTGTCATGGCCAGCAACTCAGCTTCCAAGGTTTCTCTGAGGTCCCCTTGGCCCAGAGGGGGTCCATTCAGTTGGTTGGGTTTTATTTCTCATAATTGAATCATTTGTTGGAGGAAGAGCAAGTACTACAGCTTTCTCTAATATTGACCTGTAAAGGAGAGGATCCGAAGGACAATTAGACCATGTTAAACAGTGTTAAAGGCACTGGTTTTGCTAAACGAACATGGAAAGCCAACACAGTTTTCATAGAGCAGCCATATCTCTCTTCCTGCTTCCCTTCATCTTGTCATCCTACATAAGTAAGCAGAGCCAATTCTCAACTGCCCATGCCAAGGAAAAGGGGGCCTACACATTCTTGAGAATCCAAGGCCTTCTCTGTAGGGATTGGTGTTTTGCCCAGTTAATCTCTCCTTCCTAACTGTTGAATTCGGTTAGTAATATCTCTTTTCATATTGAGGGTCTCCTATACCTGCTTCCTTATTCTTGGTTACATTTCAGTGAGTTCGACTTATTGAGTAAGCAACGCTTTGCTTTAGTCCTGTTAAAGGATCTTACCCAAGCATTAAGAGAAGAACTATGGGCAAGATTTTCCTTTAACCAGCTTCAACCAAATAAGCCATTTCACAGGAGGCTATAGATTCACTAGACAGCAGTAAAACAAGAGTAAGCCTCCACGCCACCCCTCATCTGCCAGCTCCCAAAGGGAGGAAAAGGCAGCATCCCTGGTTCAGAGTGATAGCTCTCACAGTTCCAAACAGCATGAGGACCATGCAAGAATAGAGATGAACAGACATTGTCCTGGCAGCATGTGTTTTATGAAAAAGTGCTGAGTCCCCTTTTGGTTAGAAAGGGTCATCAATCCTGTTTGCTGGTTTTAGCATGGAGAAGTGTGCTAGGATCCCCTAGAGGGAAGTGGCCACTTGGAAGTAAGCATGGCCCTTAGGAGGTGTGGCTAGGTATTCAAGTGCTGGATAGCATGCCAAGAATGCACTGGTTTTTTCAAATGACATCCCTAAAACCGGCCACATTTTCCAAATCTAACATAACATTTGCACCTAAATTCAAAGAAAACTCTTTAATACAGTCATATGAATCACTTTGTGCCTTGGTTTTTTTCACTTAAAATACTGAAAAGAGGCCGGGTGCGGTGGTTCATGCCTGTAATCCCAGCACTTTGGGAGGCTGAGGCAGGCAGATCACTTGAGGTCAAGAGTTCGAGACCAGCCTAGCCAACATGGTGAAACCCCATCTATACTAAAGAGAAAATTAGCTGGGAGTGATGGCACATGCCTGTAATCCCAGCTACTTGGGAGGCTAACGCATGAGAATCGCTTAAACCTGGGAGGTGGAGGTTGTAGTGAGTCAACATTGCACCCCTGCATTCCAGCCTGGATGACAGAGTGAGACGCTGTCTCAAAATATGGATAGATAGATAGATAGAGAATAGCATCTGCTTCTTAATGTTATTATGATAATTAAATGAGATTAGAATAGTGCTTGGCATATAGTTAAAACTCATTAAATATTGTTTAGTATTGTTGTTGCTGTTTTTATAAGTTAAAATCTATAAGCTTTAACTTAGAGTAGAATTTGGAAATTGGAAAAAGTAATTTCAAGGCCCCAATCTCACCAAAAAGGAACTTCCCTGAGGAACCCTTATCAATACACATCCAAATAAGTGAAGGAATGCAGTATTATACCTTATTTCGCAGAATGTTTTCTTTCTGGGTCTATTTCACTAATTTATAGCCCCAATGAGAGAATGCTAAGTGGGTTGCAGGGAAAGTTGGGTAAAGGTTTCATAGCCCAGAATATTCTTGACAATAATTAGAAGTTATCCATGAAATTAAAATACAAGATCATCCACAGGTTATGTATCAGTAATCAGAAGTGAGTGTATTATTCCCACTCGGATTGCTAATGGTTAAAAATGCTCAGCGGGGTTGTGGAATAGCAGAGACCAGATGCTAAGATTCTCTGGTCCTGGGGAAGCACGTTTTCCACAGACACTGTGCAGATCCAAGGTCTCCAGAGCACAGGTCATGGTGACATTTATCATAACTGGCAACTGGCACACAGCTCCATAGTAAACATGGAAATGACTTAACCGTAACTAACTTGCTAGCTCCATGTTTTAAGAATTGTGCAAGAATCACTCATCTGCATAGATAGTACTGATGGTTACACAGCATTCTGAATGTATTTAATGCCAGTGAATTGCACACTTACAAGTGGTTACAATGACAGATATGTCTATCTTGCCACAATAAAAAAATAAAGTGGCAAATAAAAAATAAATAAACAAAAATAAGAATCACCCGTCTTTAGCCCAGAGAATCGGACATTGTAATTCATCTACCCACCAAATGGTAGGAGAAAATAGGTAGTAAGTCCACAGGTGAGAAAGTTGACTTGAGGAGAAGGAAACTAGACTCTGAGTCACATCTAATTTCAGAGAGAATCAGCTACTATTGAAATATGTACGGCCCTTTATGCATGCTGCGAATGGAAAACTAACAATCAGGAAAGAAAGTGTCTCTATAGTTTAGCAGGGTAGCCAAGAAGCTAAAATAGATTCTGCCTGTAAACTGCTATTAGAAATCTGCCCAATCAATTAAGGCAACCCCTTACTGTGAGGCCCAATTTCTTTGGCCACATTTTTCACTCTATATGGGTGAGGTTGAGTAAGGACGCCAGCCCAAGTTTATGGGTCTTAAAGTCTTATTTTAAGAAGGCTTTTAATCCTTCTTTTCAGGGAGGCTGGTCTCGCCAGGAATAGCAAGCTTGCCAGGAGCCTCCCGTCTTTGGCGCCACTCACACCACTAACTGCGGCTGTCACCGCGCTTGCAAGGGGTGATCTCCTGCACGGCGCCTGCTGCGCCCTCTAGTGTCATCGACAGTCTTGTGCAGTTCTCTGTGGGAAAGGGAGCAAGGCTTAGCGCTGTTACAGCCTAAACTCCGGTGATTTTCCTCACTGGACTCCTTGTTTCAGAGAGAGCTCCCTCACAGTTCATTGCAGAGGGGCGACCTGGGTACCCTGTGTATCCGTGTGTATACCCAGGAATTCGGGTCTGTAAAAGCCTCGCATTCTTCCTCATTCATTTTCCAGTGAAGTTCAACAGCACGCATACAACAGAAATTCCAGAAACTATTCTGGACAGATAGGTCTCCAGGGTGCAGAGGCTAAATAGACACTAACAACAACTGAGGCAGAACCAACTTAAGGCTTACAGCAGTGCTTCTTCCCCCTAAACCTGTGACTAGACTGTATATCTCTTGCAGTTAGCTATGACCAGTAATTAAATTCTAATCCATGTATAAATATCCACATATAAAGAAACAGTGAATTTGTTTAGGCTCTTAAAAACGCCCACACTTGATCCTCTTTTATTTTTTCCCTCATATGCTGGCTGAATGAAAAAGAGTTCAAATCCCTCGAAGACAGTGGAACTACAACATTGAACACCATCCAGGGAAAAGGGGGGACTTTGGTCTGTGACATGAGTGAGAGATAAACTTTTATTGTATTAAACCACTAACATTTTGAGTGTGTTCATTAGATCAGCAAGCATTACTTGGTCTAACTAGGACATTGACCCTGTGGTTCTGCTTTCAAAACAGCATGCTAATATAAAAAGCAGTGAGGCATATAATAATTTTTAAAAAGAAGATATTAAGGAGGAAAAGTTGTATATTTTTCATTAAAAAACTATCCCTTGCTTAATGATACAAAAAGCTTCCAGTAAACTGGCCATACAAGAAATGATTGTTAAGTGAATCTATTTCACTAATGAAAACCATTATAAAACCAGTTATATTTTTTCTGAGAAAAAAACAGCGTTTTATGTGGTAAAATTACATGTTTAAAGATATAATGAATATTTTACAAATCAAAATTGTAAAAGGAGAGCTGAGTAATTTATCACAATTATGCACTATTATATACCACATAGAAATTACCAATAATATTACACATCGTTCTAGACTGCAAAGGAAGTATCTGCATTATGGCAATTGGTGAGCATTACTCAGCTGCCAGAATTTCACTGTTACCATCTCATCCAGGCAGGCTCTGTTCTTTAGTCCAGTGATGGCAAGGAGTTAAAACTCCCTGACCATCTGGCAGGGATGCTCTGGTGGGCATGCCTGCCTTAGGTGAGTATGGGATGGAAGTCTGAGGCCTCTTTTAACCCTAACTGTGTATGCCTCAGCAAAGGAACCAAATGATCTCCAAATTCCGTAAGTTTTATGAGCGCCATATTTGGAATTCTTGGAGTAATTGTTTACTCATTTTGTAAAAAATTCCCAATTCTAAATTCTAATTAAGAAAAGCACAAAAAAGCCATGTTTGCGTATGATGAGGTCTTCCTAGCAATTTTCTTGATGTTCTTTTGGAATATAAAATTATAATGACTTTGTATTACCTGAGTTTTCACTAACTCAAGGATAAAGGGAGGGTGAGAAGAATGTGGATTCTTTCATCCTAAAGAGCTATCAGCATTTCAAAAGCAGGAAAGTCATTCTGCAACTTCCCTGTCTATCTGGGAGGGGAGAATGAATTTAAAATAAAGCAAATGGTTAAGAACTAGTGTTAATTGAAGATCAATCAGGAGTTAACCTAGATTACATCTGAAATTATAGTGCTAATTGATGGAATGCTAGGATTCAATTTAAAAGCAGATGGTTCACATACAGATTTTCACAACTTGAGTAATATAAAAGATTAGATACCCTGCCATATTTGTTTACCCTTTCAATAGGCAGGAATGAGCTCCTTCAAAGATGCACATATGAAAGAAGGAAACTTCCTCTTTAGTTTTATTGGTTTAATTTCACTGGGGGCCTATGCTTGGGATAGAGGTAGGTAGGGGCAGGGTCTATACAGTGAGTAGATACATATTACCAAACATAAATTCCCAGTACGCTTTCTGTTTAACTGCTGTTGCACATGAAATCTCTGTCCCCAGCAAGGAGAAATTTGCAGGCTGGTTGCATTCATCACGAGAAAAAGCCCTGGATTTTCTGCTGCTGTTGTGTTTGGTGGCTTGTTTTAATTAGGGACCAGGAAATTGATCAGTTTTAGCCTACCAAGCACGAATTCCGGCTTAGACTCTTATTCCTTTCGCCACCATTTTCAGAATTAATTTCTACAATTCTTCAGCTGCATCAGCATTTTGACCCTGAGTTCACGTGAATCCAAAACAGTTGCTTGAGCTGGTCAATATAAACAAGAAAATTCATGAAATACAGTCGAGAAAAATCACCGTTTCAGTCAAAAAGTTGATTTAAATGCAGTAAGAAAAGGCTAAAGTTCACCTTTTTGATGAGAAGCAAAGGGCTGTGAGGAGATTTTACTCTAAGGCAAAATTTAAGACAATTTTTTTTAAATGTCACTATCTCCACAACCAAAAGAGCCCATGGCGCAGTGTCTGTATGTATCCTTTTAACAGTGAATGCATTTAACATTCTATAAACACTTGCCTGCATTTCTGCTCTCCACCTCAATACACACGCACAAAACAAGACAAAGCACTAGTTTTAGATGCGAAGATCGTACTCTTTCCTTAATAGACACATTCATTGTTTAGTGGAACGTATTATTTTGGAAGCGAATCCTTTAGTTCTTAAGATGGTATCAAGTATAAAATTGACTTGCATTTCAGAAAACGCTGGTACATGTGTGGCCCCAAATTGAAAACAAGAAAAAAAGAGAAGGAGGAGGAGAAAAGCTTTAAAAGGAAAAGTCCTACTAAAGGAAAGAAAAATTCTGCAAATAATTGGACAACACAAAATAAAATCCTTATCACCCATAAAGCACAACTAAACACTACGTGGTTCTTGATGAAGTCTCTCTAACTGCAGAAATATGTGAATGTATATGAAATAAGTTACCAATGCCTCAATTACTACTGGCATATTAGAGAGAATGGTGGAGGAGGACTCAGGGAAATGAGATCTGGTCTTGGCATCCACCAGCCGGTCATAACAAAGCCCCATTCCCTCTCTGGGCCTCAGCTTCCTCATCTTTAGAATAAAGGGATTCATTTAGATCAGAGTTTCCCAATGAGTTTGTTACAATTCTAGTTCCATAGGATGGTGGGAGTATAAGGTAAAAAAAAAATAAAAATTTAAATACTGAATTAAATTAAGTTAAAAGATTCCATAGTCAATAAATTAGGAAAACACTGGGTTAAATAAAGTCAAACAGGTATCTTTACTGCAGAACTTCTCAGGCCTCCTGGCATGCTGTATCATATTACACTGATATTTTCTTCCTAGTGTTACTGAACTGAACTAGGGTCCACTTGCCTGGGGCAGTAAAGCCAGACACTGATGCTTGAGATTTGCAGTGGAGAAAAGGGCATTTATTGTATGGTGTTAAGCAAGAAGAATGAGCAGTTAACACCTGAGATCTGAACTCCCTGATGGCTTACAAGCAAGGGTTTCAGGAAAGCAGAAGTTGCTGTCAAAATTGCAAACCAACTCTTGGAGGTTATATATTGGTTTGGCCCATGAGTGTGACTCTCTCCAGACCCTTCAGGAAGAAATTTAAAACAAGAACCACAGTCAGAGTTCAGTTTTCAGTTCCCCCTTATCTAAGGTCTATATGACAGCAGTGGACATTTTCTAGCTGGTGGGAGTTTCTGTAAAACAACTCAAGAACATATGTGAAGATGTTATCATTTAGTTTCTATAAGGAACCCAAACAACTTGTGACTCTGGCTTGCTTAGGAAATTATTGTTACTATCTTCTTGCTTATCTGTTGCTCATTTACTTTTTGAGGCTAGCTAGGTACCTGTAATTTATCTTGAAGGAACTCAGGATTTTTCCTTTATTTCCACGCTTGGGGGTCATAGCAGGCCCCAAAGAGGGTTCTTGCTTCATCTCACTGGCACATACTGATGTCCAATTTATTTATTTATTATGTATCATCCCCCAATTAGGATGTCAGCTCCATGAGATCTGGAGCCTTGTTTGCCTTGAAAGACAGTGGGGTGTTGACTAGGACCAGCTTTGGGGGAATCTGTGATCTGCTGTTGCTCAGGTCTTCATGCTCAGAAGACCCTTGCAGTTGGTTTAATGTTTTGCTGTTGCCATCTTGAAATTCTTAATAACTTTTGAACAAGGATTTTTGTCACTGGACCTTGCCAATCATGTAGCTCATCCTACCCTTTCTGGTGTTAATGAGAAACAGGTTACCTGGCTTTAAAGCCTAGTTCTGCCACTCATGACTTTTTGCAAGTTACTTTTGCCTCTGGCTGGTCTTGAACTCTTGACCTCAAGCTACCCTCCCATCCCAGTCTCCAAAAGTGCTGTGATTGCAGATGTGAGCCACCATCACACTTAGCCTATAGTTTAATGTTGAAGTAAGGATGATAATAGTCACTTTCAAAAACTGACACCCTCTAGGGACTGAAATTGCCTTTGTAAGACTAATGAAAGGCCACAAAATTAAGATTATAAAAGGGGCCTGAATTCTGCTAAGACGTGGGCATAATTAAACAATAACCAGCCATTGTTCCCTAGCTTGCTTTTCTCTAATTGCTTATTGCTCAGGTGTCACATTGCTGTATGTCACAAGATTTGTAACTTCCCCAATTGCTCCTAAAGATAACATCACTATTGTAAAACCTAACACTGATCTTTGAGATACTTTTTAAACTTTTGCATTCTAGTGGTCCAACTGACACCACCTGGACCCATGACTCATACCAAGGAACTGACTTAATTGGTCCTGTGACCTCCCACCCAGAAACTGATTCAGCACATGAAGATGGTTTCAACAGTCCCATGATTTCATACTCAATCAGCAGCACCCATTCCCTAGCCCCTTGCTCACCAAATTATCCTTAAAAACCCTAGCCTCTGAGTGCTCAGGAAGGTGGATTTGAGAAATATTTCTAATCTTCCTCACTCTGTGCCCCATAAATATTAAACTCTTTCCATACTGCAACACCTGCTGTCTCAGTGTATTGGCTTTTTCTGTGCAGCAGGCCACAAGAACCCTCTGGTTTCTTTTGGTCTGTAACAAAAGTGCCATACATGCATAAGCTATCACAGAATAATGTCCGGCACAGAGCAGCACTCCATATATATGTATCCCTAAATTAATGAGTACATATTCTATAACACTCACGAAAATCTTTCCAGAAGGAAAATACAATATGTGTTGCCCATTGTCATTTGACTTTAGAAATTTTACTCTCATAAAATCCAAAAGTATACAATGAATGTTTTTTTCCCAACCCATTCTGCTAACCACCCCACAACTTTCCTTGAAGACAACCAATGTTACCAGCTTCTTAAATATATTTCACATATCCTATGCAAAAACAAACATTTTTTTCTATGTTCACACAAAATATAACATATGGCAAAACATATACATAATATATACACATAAATCTATATATATAGTATTGTTGGGGCTCAGTCTAAAAAGTATGCCCTAAAACATGTTGCTTTGCCATGCTGGCTTAAAGAAGCAGTATCAAGGTCTATTTCTGACCCCCTTACTCCTCTCTCTAATCCTCTTTTTTTCTGAGGCACCAGAAGAGACTTTCTTTGGAGTGTTCTTATCTGAATGGGAAAACTTCTTTCCAAAAGAAATACAATTATCTTAAAACCCTCTCTCTCTTGGAATTTCCACAAAGAAACAAGAAATATTAGGAGAGGAAACTGGGAGTTGTCATTATGCACAGGTAGACTTTTCCATCTATTCTTCTGAGAGTAGCTCTGAGAGATTGTATCTGGGAGATTGTATCTTTATAATAAGACAACCTTGGTTTGCAATGCAGTTCTGTCTTTCACCTTCCTGTAACTTGTCCATAAACTATTGTTTGTCTTTTAATCATTAACAAACCATTGTCTGGTCTTTGAGCCCATTCCTTTATAGCTTCCCCCTTTACCTCTCCCCAGTGAAGATGATATTTAAGCATAAACTATCTGGCGCTTCTTTGAGTTTTCACCCTTTTTCTGCCCCTAAAACACACACACACACACAGACACACACACTCTCTCACGCACACACTTCCTTAATTTTTTCTACTTAAGGTATCTCAGAGAAAATGTTCTAAGATCTTTAATAAAATCTTAGAAAATATTTGTGAATACATTGTATTACACTTTCCAGATGTACCACAGTTTATTTAAAAAATCATCCACTAGAGGAAATTTAGATTGTTAACAATCTTTTGATTATGGACAATTATGGATGTATCATTTGTGCGACTATGGCTGTAGAATAAATTCTTAGAATTGCAGAGTCAAGGACATGTTTGTAATTTTGATATATTTTTGCCAAATCACTTACCATTGCTGTATGATAGAGCTGTTTACCACACTCTTATTCATATAGTATTCAAACTTGGAACAAATATTTAAAACAAACATCAATTTAGTTTTCACATAGATATATCTTATTATGAATATAACTGGGTACCTTTTTCTACGTTCAAGGAAGTCATTTGTATTTCCTTTATGTGTGTATGTGAATTCTCGCTTTATATAAATTATGACTTATATTATGACTTTATTATTAAATTGTAAGAACACTTTACATATTTGGGAAACAAACTTTTGTGATGTGAACTAAGAATAGCCTATCAGATTATTGTTACTTTTTACTTTTTGTCATAATTTATTATATGCATGAATTTTCATTTTCACAAGTCAAATTAAATTAAAACACATAACCATTTTGCTATATTGCTTACTTGAGTTGTCATGTTGGATGTACTAATAAATCCAATGTAAGTTCACCTTATCTCATGAATAAGATGTCTTTCTTATCCCCAGTTTGTAGATAAGATAAATGCAGTTCTGAGCCTATGAGTAATTAGTCATGCATTAACTGGCAGAGCTAAGATTAAACCCAGGTCCTTTGGGTTACACTTGATGTTTTTAGCCTCTTTGCCGAATTGTGTTCCAAATACCTGTAAGTTTCATGAAAGTCGAGCCTGCCTTTACTTTTTTTTAATCTCATAGTACCTAACACAGGTCAAGGCACATAGATTTTCACTAACTGATGGACTCTTTTCCATTTACTTTTTTCTTTTCTCTCTCTCCTTCTCTTATTAACGTAGCTCTTATGGGTAACGAGGTAACTTTCTTTCAGCCTCTTATATTGATTTCTGAGAAATACACAAAGTCCTCAGATAAGAGAGAATTCACAGAAGACAAACATCAGACATGAAATAGCTAAAGGACATTTGCTTTTAGAATAGTCTAGGGTGGCTTCATTTGGACAGATACATGTTTTCACTTTAATGGGAAGCAAAGACAGTAGCTTCATACAGACACCCAAGTCCTCAAATAATCAGAAGTTCACCTCTAGAAATCCAGAGGCTAAGCAGGGAGCCAGCATTATTTACCAACCATAAAGAGGTATGATATGAGGGCTGCATTTCATGGTAGTTAGTGTTAGGGCAAGAAAATGATACCCCAAAATATAGTGCTTTGGCATGCCAAGTTCTTTGAATTTTAACCAATTGAAAGGCCTCAGAAATAATCTCTAGTTTCAAGATCTCTTTCTGATCTTTTCCTGCTCTCCTGTGTCTCTGATCCTCTTTCTTTCCTGAGGCGCCAGGAGGGACTTTCTCTGGAGAAATGCAATTGTTTTAATATCTACTTCCTAGGAATCTCATCAAATAATCAGGAAATATTAATCCCTAGAGAAGAGAAGACACTAGGAGTCATCACCATACCCAGACAGATTTTTCATCTATTCCTCTGAGGGCAGCTCTAAGAGATCACTTGGGAGGCTTTAAACTGCATAACAACACAACTTTTGTTCACGGTGAAGTTCCACCCCTCACCTTCCTGCCACCAGCCAGAAAACTCTGTCCCAGGCCTTTGTTCTTTGGGCCCATTCTTTTCCCGTGAAAATGACTTACTTTCACAACCTCCATCTCCCCTTCCCCTATGAGGAAGGGTACATAAGTTCTGGACCTCGCTGAGTTATTGGGGAACCATTCTCCTATAGTTCCTCCTTGCCCATACACATTAAATAAAATAAATAATTAAGGCAAAGGCAAAGCTTTCCCTTTTCAACACTGTATTAGTGATCCCTCAGCTGTAAGACATCCCATCCCTGGTAGCCCGTTTCTAGGATAGTAAGCATGTGATTCCTTTTCATATCTCAGAGAGCCCTACCCCACAGGGGAATTCCTGAAGCTGCCTGTATTGCTTTATCACTCCACCTAGCCTCCGAGAAGCAGCAGTAACGCACTGTGCCCATGAGATTAGCAAGTGAGTAAAGGGCCCTACAGCAAGCTGTTACCGCTGCACTGTCCCCCACCATCAATTAAAAATGGAAGCACAGAAATCAGATCAGTTAAGGCTTTACTTCACTTTGGCCTGAACAATGAGGCTTATTTGCTTAGGCAGCATGTGGGAGAGAAGCAAGGGACTAGCTCTGGTGTATCTCTGCTTGATGTTTCATTTAAAAAAACAAAATAAAAAAAAAGAATATTAATGTTTCATACACCCTTAAAAAAAAATGGGCCTGACAGTCTCTGTAGCCAGTCTCTTGTATAACCCTGTGCTCTCTTTCATCTTTCCTCCTCCATGCTGCTAGATAATTCAAGCACAACTCCTCCCTCTCCTGCCTGCCCCCGCCCTGTATTACTCCGCCCACTCTGTAGCGCTCTAGAGAAGCTGTGGAGCACAGGCTCCCCACCTGGCTGGGCTTGGGAATCACTGGGGAAGCTCTTAAATGTGAATCGGCAGACCTCGGTGGAAACTCACTGAATCAGAACGTCAGAGCAGGAGAAGAAGGGGAAGGTGTCTCACAAACTTGTCTTTTTGTTGTTGTTGCTGTTGTTTGGTTGGCTAGTTGGTTTGGTTTGATTTTGTTTGTTTTTTTAATAATTTTAATGCAACCAATCAGAAAGGGCCAGAGTCCGGGAACCACTGCTATAGAAAATTTGTCTCGAGACGAGCAATTGAATTAGGCTAGTTTAAAAGTTCTTTTCTACACCAAGATTCTGATATTTGGTAGTGCGTACAAGCAAAACAAAGTCCATAAGGTGCAAAGAGTGAGGTGTGTGCAAGTTGTATTTGGATTTTGTTTCCATCACTTACTATGTGACCTTCACCAAACTTGTTAACCTCTTGAATCCTCCATTTCTCCATCTGTAAAATGGGAGTAGTAACTGCCCTCACCTCATAAGACCATTATGAAAGTTACCTGAGATAGGATGTAGAGGGCCTAGTACACAATAAGTATTTAATAAATGCTAGCTCTTATCAGTGACTTAAACATTCTGATTCAACACTCAAGTTGCTGGTATAAAATGGCATAGTAAGGCCAGGTGCGGTAGCTCATGCCTGTGATCTTAGCACTCTGGGAGGTGGAAGCAGAGGGATCACTTGATGCCAGGAGTTTGAGACTAGCCTGGGCAACATAACAAGACTCCAGTCTCAACCAAAAAATTAAAAATTAGGCAGGTGTGGTGGCACGCAGCTGTGGTCCCAGGTACTCAGAAGGCTGAGGTGGGAGGATTGTTTGAGCCCAGGAGTTTGAGGCTGCGGTAAGCTGTGATCATATCACTGCACTCCAGCCACGCAACAGAGACCCTGTTTTAAAACAAACTAGCTAACTAACAAATAAAACAGTGCATCTGCACACAACCACCCATATACTTTAAATCACTTCTAGATACTTATCATACTTAATGCGATATAAATAGCTGTTCACTGTATTTTTATTTATTTATTTGATATGGAGTTTTGCTCTTGGCAGGATCTCGGCTCACTGCAACCTCTGACTCCTGGGTTCAAGTGATTCTCCTGCCTCAGCCTCCCTAGTAGCTGGGATTACAGGCTTGAGCCACCAGGCCCAGCTAATTTTTGTATTTTTAGTAGAGACAAGGTTTCACCATGTTGGCCAGGCTAATTGTAAACTTCTGACCTCAGGTGATCTGCCCACCTCAGCCTCCCAAATTGCTGGGATTACAGGCATGAGCCACCACAGCCGGCCTGTATTTTTAATTTTGTATTATTTTTAATTGTTGTATTATCATTTTTATTGGGTTTAAAAAAATATTTTTGAACCAAGGTTGGTTGAATCCACGGATGAAGAACATGTGGATATGGGGGATGACTGTTCTTAAAGTATTAATTTAAAAAGATTTTAAAAATTTAAGTAAGTGCTAGATCTGCAGTTGTTATCTTTCAGTGGTGAACTGCTGTTACTTAAACACTTCTGACACTAAATGTGTGGGGCTTTTTTTTTCTGACACCATCCAATTTTCTAACCATCTGGACATCAACTGGGTGCTCTTCAATCTAACTCAAGTCAGACACGAACTACCCAGAGTTCGATAATTTGCTAGAATGGCTCACAAAGTCAGGGAAACATTTACTTACATTGACTGGTTTATGATAAAGGAATAAAGGATACAAATGAAAAGCCAGATAAAGAGATACATAGGGTGAAGTCTGGAGGGTCCCAAGCACAGGAGTTTCTCTGTCTCCAAGGAGCTGGGGCACATCACCCTGCCAGTATGTGGATATATTCACCAACTCGAAAGCCCCCAAAATAGTATGATTTAGGGCTTTTACAGATGTTCCATGGAGTTGGTGGGATTGGTCACATTACTGGCCACTGATGATTGAACTCAGTCTCCATCCCCTCTCTGCTCCGGGAGGTTGAGGGACGGGACTGAAAGTTCGAAGTCTCTCATCACATTCCAGAGGTTGTTTCCTCTGGAAACCCGTCCCCACCCTGAAGCTATCTAGGGGTCCAGCAATAGTCACTTCATTAGCTTAAACTCAGGAATAGTGGAAAGGGGCTTGTTATGAATTACAGAAGACGTGCCTATTACCCTTATCACTGAAGAGTTTTAGAAGCTCTCTGCCAGGAACAGGAGACAAAGACAAAATATTCATTTCTTATTATGTCACAAATGGTTGCCCAGCTCTTCCTGGGAAGCTCAGATATGCTACAGGTGCTGAATCTACCATACAGGAGAGAAGGCAGTGCCAGGCCCGCAGTACAGGGCATCCTAAAGTGAAATATTTGTCCAGATGGACTGAGACCACTGAAGGTGGGTCCCCTGTCTTCAAAAGCTATAGATGCTCCTTAAAGGTATGATTATGTTTCAGCACAATCTCCTGGAGTGAAGGGTTAAGAGAGGGGAGGATTTTATATTCTGTTTTCAACCTCCTAAGCATCCTCCTCCTCCCTCTTCAGTCCTTTGTCTGTTTACTCATCAGAGCCCAAAAAGGAACAGGGAAGCAATCTGATATTATGATTATAATTGTTTATGTTTCTTAATATTATAATTATCATTGGATCATTTCTGTTGTTATTCTTACTTAATGTCTAAACGTACCACAGGGCTCTCAAGATGTACACAGTAGAGATGTCGGTTAAAACTGTGGTGGAGCCTGAGGTCAAGCCCCTGGGTTGGCAGAGGCAGCAATGACAGTCACACTCACTCGCTACCATGGGCGTCCACCCACAGCTCCTCATTCCAAATGCCAGCCCTTCTCAGAAATGATCTGGAAGTCCTTTCTCAGGGACTTAAGGGAATTGCAAATTTATTCTCCTGCCACTAGGTGGCAGGCAACACGATGTGCATTTTCCAAACACGATATTAACGACAGTCATAAACGGTCCCCCTCTGTCTCCAAGCATTTATTCCCTATAATAAAGTCAGTAAATCTCAAGCTCATTTCTGATTGCAAGCCCAACTTGCTCCATCTGAGAGCACCCCAGGTCTGCCTGCTGTAATGTCTGCCCTTCAGGGATTCATAATCACAACTCTGATAATAGCAAACCAGTGTGTCTATGGCGTTTTCTAGTTTACAAAGCACCGTAGGGTTGGTAAAGCTCTTTTGCATGCAGGATCTTATTTGACAAGTGAATGTACGTACACAACAAGCCCAGCCATAATGCAACTTCATTATACTGATGAACAATGCATACACAATGTCCTGCTGATCCATTTGCATCCACTTTATATGGAAACAGTTGCTCCAGAAGGTCTTGGAACCAATGGCAGTATTTTAAGGTACTCAACAAGTGATAGGCATCACTTCAGCTCAGTGTCTCTGGGACCACCACGGGGAGCTCGGCAGCTGAAAGGCCAAAGCTTTTGGGCTAGGCATCACGGGTACAGCATCTCCCCATTTAGCCTAGTAATGCCACACCATGGAGGTCTGGTCTGTTCTTTCCCCACAAGCAAGAACCAGCTACATCTTGTCATTTGCATACAGCCAGCATGAGTTAAGTCACCCTTGCACTTTGGAATAAATTAGTTCATTCAAGAAGGGAATGAATCCTGTATATGTGTGTGTGATGTGGTGGCAGGGGGCGGGGGCTGTGATTGGGGGGATTGAGGGTAAGAGAATTGAAAATCCACTTGTCTGAGATTATTTTCATCTGTCTCACAGTTTTATAACTCTGTCTGAAAAGGTCTGATTCCTTTTATTAGCAATTGTGAGTGCTTTTCTCCCAGGCTGAAGTTCAGAGGCTGACTCTGCATAGGCAGATAGTGATACACTGCAAAGCTCATTGTTTTCTGTTGTGAACTACAAATGACACACATTTGTATTTCATAAAATCAGCATAAAAGCTAAAAATGTATTGGCTTGGAGAGTGAGTTTGTCCATCAATGTAATATTCCTACTAGTGCAGCTATTCAGCTGTGGAAAAAACTACATCGCATTCCCATAATTAAATAGAGCAGGTGAGTGTTACGACTTCCACATTAGAAACTCTGCTATTTACACATTGCATATATTTTATTATAGGCCTGGAGGGAAATTAATTTTGCATAATTTTCCAAAAATCCTCCTTGCATGTGGAGGCTGCAGAAAGTCATGGCTGTTTCCTTAGACTGATCTTTAATCAAGTCCCTTCCTCTCCAACCAGCCACAGAGATGACCCTGTTCAGTCTCCCTGGGTCACCCACTGTCCTGGGCCTCTCAGTGCTGGCCTCAGGTACCTCTGGTCACGTGACTTGCTGCTTCAGAATGCAAGTTGCCGAGCAGGTACAAATTCGGTGATGGAACTGACAGAATGGACAGAGCAAAATCTTACCAGTTTCATTTCATCTGTGCCCGAAGCAGACTTCATAAGGCAATAAAGACTGAATGTCTAAGGACCTAAAAGAAATGTGCTGTGTTATCATCATCAATTTATGAAACTCCCACAAGGAAGCAGGCATGTTACAAAATATACAAATTGTACGGTTGCTGCTTCTGGAAGTCTAAATGGCAAAGTACAAAATGTTGAAATTGGATCTTACTTTCTCTCTCCCTTCCTCTCTTCTCTCTCCCCTCTTTTTCTTTTCCCTTTTGCCTTTGAGTTTGAGGGGTTCCCTCGGGCGATTAGAACTTGGAGAAGCCTCTGAGCATAATATCTTGGAAGATACTGAGGTGTGAGCCACTTCTAAATACTGAGTGGGGGCTAGGGCCACATGAGGAAAGTGGCGAGAAGTGTGAGTGTGTGTGTGTGTGTGTGTGTGTGTGTGTGTGTTGAACAAAGGGGTACAAGTTAAATGGGGTTAAGAAAAAAGGAAAACAGAGATATTCACTAGGCCGTGCTCGCTTTGTTTCTGCGATAGATCCTCCCTCCCTCCCTCCACATCACCATCCTACCCTTCTGGAATTACTGGCCACAAGGACCTTTCCAGATCGACTTCCCTGCTTTTGGACATAAGCCTCATACTCATTGCACAAACTCTCCTCTGTGTTTAGAATGTGTCAGGCATTATAAAAGCAAGGATGAGAAGATGCTAATCGTGTGCTGAGAACAATTCTGCCACCCCGGTACAGAAGACCTTGTTCTACGAGGACTGAGCAAAGTGCTATGGGAACAAATGCATCTGTTCTGATTGTCTGAGACCGCTTCAGAGGACAGGGGACATCTTATAAAAGGCTGAAGGAGATAAAGAAATTTTGCAGAATTCTGGGCATAAAAGACATGCATGTAGTACAAAAGAAGAAAATTGCTCAGCCTGTTTTGAGCAATTCTGTTGCTCAAAACAGAACTGTCACTGATAAATTCTGTTGAAGAATATTGGAGATGGGAGTTGTAAAAGTTGGTTGGGGTCTTACTGTCAATTGCTTTACATGCTACAGTTAGGCAACTCCTTTTAATTGCAAGTAAGCATACCCAGACTGGAGCTCAGGTTTGGGGCAGGGGAGAGGTGTTTTTGTTGTTAAGGAAAATTATTATAGAAGTGCTACGGTGTCTCAGAGGACTCAAGAAAAAGGATATAGCTAGGCTTCAGAAACAACTGGAAGCAGAGACTTGCATATTGTCAATCATCTAAGCATCACAAGTTTCTGCTCCTGTCTCTCTCTGTCTTTTTCGCTGCGTGGTATGTATCCATGTTGTTTAAAGGCTTTCTCATTTACTTTTCTTGTCCACAAAATGAGAAATATGGCTGCCAACAACACCCTGGCTTTCAGTCTTACATTCAAAGAACGCAAAGAGAAACTGACTTCTTTTTCGCCATTTCAGTGCCAGAATTCCCAGGGAAGAATTTGGATCAACCTAAGTTATGTCAGGTATCCACTGTGGAACGATCTGCTGTGGTCATGGGGCATTACGATGTTCAAACCAGCATGGGTCCTTTGCCAAATCCTCAACCAATATAAATCTGGACATGGGGGGAGAGGTGTCTTCATGCAGCTACTATTCTGCAGTCTACAGATAGACAGAGGGTCACATCTTCAAATTAAAAAAAAAAAAAAGATGGTGCTGAGCAGACAGTTCCATAGGAGCCCACTCCACCATGGACTCCATTCAAAGCCACAGGGAAATATTACCAGCTTCAAGGAGACAATGACATGGTGTGAGCCAATCTGTCCCTGAGAGATAGACAACAATCTTATTTTGGAATTTATTATAGCATCAAATAATTTTATTGTCAGGAAGTGTTTCTTTATATCTGACCTGTCATATTGACACTTCCTTTAGAGAATATGAAATATTCACCTCATGACCACAGACTCAAAGACAACTAGTATTTCTAAAATGTGTCCCCTAAATCAAGCACTGACAAAAAGACTGCCATGTAGTGAGTATTTGGCTAGGTTCTAGGTTTTTAACAGTAACTAAGCTCCAGTCTATGCTGACAAGAAGTTTGAAGTTTGGGACCTAGCAAGTCGGCAAAGAAAAAAATCAAACCTCCACCAACGAGTAGCACAGCATTTGGTTATTTTTCTGTCCCTTTCTAAAGACCCAGGTCTGTGAGAAGAAGTCTGGAAGGGTGCAAAGACTGCATTTCCCACTGCCCTCCTCATCCCTGACCTCCAGCTGTTTAGGTGCCAGCAGGTTTGAACCCAAGGCAGGCAACTCTGCACGGAGAGCCCTTCGCCCACTCACTTGTGTGCAGTTCTATCAATAAAGCAGCTCTCTAGCTCACAGGCTGCTGAGCTCTGAGGAGCGGGGAAGCAGAGGGCTGCAGGCCAAGCACAGCCAGCCCACGAGACTCTGTGGATCCACTCCTCCACGGATGCGTCCTTGCTCAGAGGAAGATGACACCCTGAGTCTATCATGCCCTTCCTGGTGACTGATCCTCAGCATTTCTTGAAAGTGAACAGTCTAAGAATCAGGACACCTTGGGTCTCAGCCACAGGGAGGAAAAGAGGCAGATAAATACTCCTGGGAATCAGAGAATCGGGCTTAGAAGCTCCACTATCGGCCGGATCCGCTGAGCTACGCAGAAACCGGGGCCAAGAGAGGTGCATGTGGGTGGCACAGGCACATCTGGTGCTCCCGCTGTGACTGGCGACTCTGCCACCCCTGGTTGGGGGTGGGGGGGACACAGGGCCAGGAGACAGACAGGTCCTACTACCTCAACCCCAGCTGTAACCCTAAACCCCTAGCCGAGTTAAACCCCAAATCTTTACCCTTTGGAATGGAGGCAGGGGTTGGCATTATTTTCCCACGCAAGTGGGAGCCTGAAAGCTTTGTTTCAGCGGAGGCGGAAGCCTGGACTCCAGGGCTTGGGGTGGGCTGGGAAGGCCGCCCGCCGTGGGCCTGGCTCACAGCGAGCTCGGCGCTCCCTCTTGTGGCTCCCGCGTTCCCCGCCAGCCTCGGAAGCTGCCGGCCACCACATACAAATGGACTCCGCGTAGTTAAGCTGTCAGGTCTAATGTATTTATTTGACTCTCTCCTGTTAAAATGATTTCTCTACAGCACTGCGGTTATTTACGACTATTGTCAGTACAAGGCGATGAGAAGGCAGCAGCAGAGGAAAACAACAACAGCTGAAGGAAAGGTTCTGTCTGGGAGGGCTGGGTGGCCTGGTCCCGGGCTTTCCCGCGGCTGCAGCGGCTGTGCGTTGACTTTATCTGCAGCGGGGGCTTCGGAGCGCATCCATCCATAACGCAGAGCCCCTTGCCCTCAGCCCGCAGCCCACGGCCAGCCCCCGGGAGCGCCCAGGAGGAGGAGCTCTGGCCCGGGGAGGACACGCCCCCAGCTCTTTTGAACACTGAACGTTTTCACAGAGACCCGGCCAGTGGGCTTTGGGCTTTTCTAGGGTCCAGATCAAGTTCTTTCTTATTCAGATCGGGGCAGTTCAGAGACGCCTGAACCCGGGACCCAGATGTCATCCCATGGTTTATCATTTTGGGTGTTGTTTGCCAAAAGGCCGTCCCTGGGTAGCAGCATCCAGGTCACCTAAAAATTTGTTAGAAACGCACATTCTCAGGTCCCACCCAGGTTGAAAGAATGGAAGTGCCGGGGATGGAGCCCAGCCATCTGCCTTGTGACAAGCACTCTAAGGGATTCGGATGTGCTCAAGTGTGAGAATCACTGCCCTAGAGAGTTAAGACCCAGAACAGGCCTTGCAGGGAGTTTCCAGAGAGAAATGGCCCGATACTCCTGCACCCCAGTCTCCTCCTCCTTTTAAAGGTTCCTAGAGGTCAGGCGAGTCCCAGCCTCCCCTGGAGCTGATTTGGAAAAAGGTCTGCCCCGACCTGCGGTAGTGGAACAGGAGCGATCTGAGAGAAGCAGGATACGGTAGTGTTTAATGACATAGGTCCTGAAGTCAGTCTGTGTGCAGATTTGGGTAATTCCACTTACTAATCCTGTGATCTTGGGGAAATGACTTAATCTCTGTAAAATGAACATGACGGGGATAGTGATCGCTTTATAGGGTTATTGTAAGGACTAGATGAGTTCATTCAGAAAAATTCTTAGAAGCGTGGCTGATACGTAGTGTTAATAAACGCTACCTGTGATTCTATTTTGTAATATTGGCTTCCAGGTCCATCTATCCAAGTCTCAATCATCACTCAAAGCTGCAGGTTCATGGATAGAGCACTTGTTGTCAGAAGACCTGTGTTTATATGTGGCCTCTGCTGCTTATAAGCTATAGCACTTGGAGTGAGCCACTTAGCTTCTCTGTGCCTCAAATTTCTCATCTAAAAATCAATACCTATCTCAAGTTTTCATATAAATTATCCTATTTACTCCTCTCACAAGCATTTGTGCTAAGAAAAACAGGTCTCTCACGATGCTCATTATACAAATGAAACAGCTAGGACTCAGAGAGGCCAAGTCAGGTATTCAAGGTCACACAGCAAGCAGACGGTGAAATCAAGACAGGAATCCATTTCATCTGAGTCCAGGCCTAATAAATTTTTATGAGATAAGGCCTGTGAGAACACTATACAAATTATGGTTATTATTGTTGTTATTTTGGAAGGCAATCAGAAGAAAATATCCCATTTTCTGAATGTGAATTCAGGAAATTAAAATAACAAACCATAAAGTCCTTCTGAAAAAAAAAATCAATAACACACACACACACACACACATACATCACCAAAAAAAAGAACACAACATTTCACTGACATGATTGAGAGAAAATCACAAAAATAAATGGAGAAGTGACACCAACATTTTCCCCTTCTTGGGAGACGTGTCTATGTTCATGAAAGTACAGAATTGACAGCGGGAGCGGATGGTCTATTTATTCCTGGGACGAGCACGGCCTCATCTGTTTAGCATTTATATAGTGCTTGCCTCTTCAGCTGCACCAAGGCGCCAGGGAGAATGGGTTATCACTGTGAAAGCTGAGGAGCAGGTGAGGTCCCTGAGCAGGACAGCGGGTCTCTCTGCGGCTCTACTCCACCCCACCTGGAGTGAGGGAGGGACTGGGTGGCTTCAGATCCACTCTGCAGGTTTGCTTGTGCTGCTCATTAGCAGGGGATTCACAGAGAAGGAGCCCGGGGGAGAGATCTCTGGAAACACTCTTCCCGAGGTGTTCTCCAACAAGCAGCTTTTTACCTCTGGATAGGAAGGAAAAGAAACCTCCTGGAGCCGGTCTCTGGGAAAGTATCCTTAAACATTGCTTCTATCCTAACCCCAACGCTTTCGCTATAAACCGTCCATAGCCTTCCATTCCTGCCTCATCCATTCTTAATGTCTCTGCCTGGTTTCCAGCCCTGTTCTTCCTATCTGGTCCTATTTTCCTGAGCTCCCACTTGTGGTCTTCACTTTACATATCCTGTGATGTCACGGAAGGTGCAAGAGACCTATAAGAAAAGAGCTGGGCCTATAAACTGTGTGGCCTTGAGTAAGTCTCTTTACTGTTCTGTGCCTTGGTTTCATCTTCTGCAGAATAATGCAGGGCTCTTTTGAAGACAGAAGCTGGTGAAACACCTGTCCTGTGTTTCAATGTGCTGTTCTCTTTTTTCTTTTGAAAACATTTTTCCAGGAGACCATTTGCCCTGGGGGACAAATAGATTTCTTTTTCTTATTTTTACAGAAGCAAGAGTGAAAAGTTAGCTATTGTTGGTAGAAAGAATAATTAAATTTGCATCTAGACAAGTGATGTTGTCTTGACGTGATTTTCTGAATTTCATGATGTCCCTTTTAAGTCTAGCAAGAATGAAGCCTAAACGTCTTTCTTCATGGAATTTTCTCATAGTCTGGAGAAAGCAACCCATTGGCCCATAACAGCTAAGCTGTGAGAGTCACTGCTCTACTGAAGAAGGAAATTATTTTGCAGGGGACTTAGGAGGTGATGGGGAAAAAAGAAGGCACAGAGAGAGGAACAGAGTTAGAGAAGGAAGTTGGGTTTGGATTAAAGGGGTATATGTGCATTAGCCCTTGGTTTTCCTCTCTTACCACAGGGGAGCTCTGGTCCAAGGAGCTATTTCACAGGCTGCCCCTGGGTTACAGCCACAGCAACACTGACTTGGTATTGCAGCATGGTGAAGCGCAAACACACTTTGAGGCCTAGCTTTGGTGGTCTCCTTGAGCTTCAGTGACACAGGTGGGACCTACATGTTCCCATAGCACCCTGTAGCCTCAACAGTGAGACAGGAAAGGCTGCTGAGCTGTCAAAAGGCCTGCCATGGGGCTCATTATGACAAGGGAAGGGGACTCAGAGCAGAGGTTAGGTGGGAAGACGGAAGCTGTGGCAGAGACAGAGACAGAGGGGTCTACCAGGCAGGCCAGGGAAGTCAGCTAGAAAGGGCTACTGCCCTTGATCAAACCCAGGGGGTGACACCAACCACTGGCGTCATCACTGGAGGCCAACAGAGAATCCAGAGACAACATCAACACTTCTTCACTGTCCCATCCTAGAGCCGAGTGAGTCCCCACTCCCACCCTGCCACACACTCAGGCGTTATCTCAGAAAAGAAGAGGAAAGAATAGGAGAAACTGAGTACAATCCCCATATTTGGGACATTACCTTCAGAGAATGTTGACATTAACAGAATGAACCACGTTTTAAACCACGGTAGATTAAACTTTAGTCTCTTTGTCACTACTCAGGATATGGGGCCTTGTAAGGAAGACCAGATAAGACATAGACCACGTTTGCTGAATATGAGTATAGATAAAAAATTATAATTCATCAGGCAACTTTGCCTATCCCCTGCAGAGACTAAATTTATCCTGACCTTTCTGTTTCTCTGGCTCTAATGCACCTGAAGAACTTTCATCCTGTCCATCTTAATTCTTGCTTACCCTTTGTGTCCTTATCACAGCTCATCTCATCCAGGAGTTGTCCCTGAGTCCTCCAGCATCCATAGGTGCCATCCTTCATTTGTTTCTTCCTTCACTTGTGTGCCCAGATTGAATGTTCCTATGGATCAAGCACTAGGGATACAAATATGGCTACCACACAAGGCATTTGCAAATGTCTTCGGAATCTTGCAGCACTAAGAGACTTTGATCATTAGGTCTTAGGTACACACAGTTGCTGATGCTTTGCACAAAGTTGACCCTTAACAAACCTTGGTTGAATGAAGGAAGAACAACTTAATCTTGGATTCTTGTCCATGGTCTTCCTCTCTGTTCTCCTAGCAAACAAAAGCAGGGCTGCAGCAGCACAGGCTCTCACGAGGGCAGGGGATGATAAGCTTCTAAATGGTTTCTCAGGTTCCAGTGGCACCTCTAAGTGAACACCTGCAAGCTCTTCTCTCTGCTGCCCAGGGTCGTGCAGTGTGGTGATGCTGCTGTACAGGGAGCGATCGTAGCATAAAACAACAGGTTTAGTGGCTTGGAACCTCCATCTTTTAGCTGAGTTTTGTTGTTGTTGTTGCTTTTTGATTGCTACCCAGCTCAGGGAAATGAGAAAGAGGATACATTTCACATGATTTCTCCTTCCTGTTCTTTAACAAGTTTAGCAGTCTACCACTAAGACTTGCTTTGGGAGAAAAAAAAATCTCTTATTTTTTCTTCTTCCTCTTTATTCCTACAGCCACCAGGTAGGTCCAGATCTTCACCCTCAGAAACATCCCTCCAGGTTCCCCAGGCTGCCGTTTAGATAAAACTCCCCTCACTCTGATGTACACCCTCCCTTCTGACTCACAGACATTCCTAATCATTTTCATCCCAATGGACAGAACTGTCCTGGCACCAAGGAAGCCCGTAATAAATAATTATTGAATAATCAGGCACATTTCATCCTTTATCTGACATGTCAAGTCTAAATTACCCCACCTGGAATTCAAGCAACTTTACACTCACCCTCCTCGAGTTTCCTAACTGTTTTGTAGCTGACCCCTCTACTCTAGGGCTCCAGATCCCTCATCACTGTCCCTCAGGGCCCAGGATGATTCTGACCTTAGGCAGAAGACACTCTATCCAGGCATCCTAACATTGGCCCTCATCCCCTCTTTCTTCAACCATCTTAATTCTATCCATGCTTTCATTGATCTGAAGAGGCACTCAATGAATGTCCATGCTGTTCAGTCCAGTCCCACTTCTTATAAGAAGCCCTCTGACTATGCTTGTGTGGGGCTCGTTCTGCTTGCCTGCAACTCTCTCTTCCATTGTTTTGCTTGTATTGATCTCTCATATGGCTACTCAAATGTCACCCCTACTACTGTAAAAGTTCTCTGACGCCAGGGGCTCTTGTACTTTCTTTTTTCATCCTCTTTTTATTTTTCTATCTTTTAATATAGTTTTTCCTTTTATTGATACATAATATTTTACATATGTATGGGCACATGTGAGTGTTTGTTAAATGCATAGAATGTGTAATGATTGGGTTCTAGCTACTTTGAAATATATAATAGGTTGTTGCCAACTGTAGTCACCCTAATTGGCTGTTGAATATTGAACTTTTTTCTCTAGCTCACTGTAAGTTTGTACCCAATCACCAACCTTTCTTCGTTTCTTCCTCCTATCCTCACCCCCTCATCAGCCTCTGGTATCTACCATTCTATTCTCTATCTCCATGTGATCAAGTTTTTTAGGTCCTACATATAAATGAGAACGTGTAAAATTTGTCTTTCTGTGTCTGGGTTATTTTACTTAACATAGTGATCTCCATTTGTATCCATGTTGCTGCAGATGACATGAGTCCATTCTTTTTATGGGTGAATAGTGTTTTGTTAGGTATATATGCTGTATTTTTCTTATCTATTTGTCCACTGATGGACACTTAGGTTGATTCCATGTACTTGCTCTTGTGAATAGTGCTGCAATAAACATGTAAGTGAACGTATCCCTTTGACATATTGATTTCTTTTCCTTTGGATGGCCCTCCACTTACAGGATTGCTGAATCATATGGTAGTTCTATTTTTAGTTTTTTGAGGCATCGCTATAGTGTTTTCCACAGTGATTTAACTAATTCATATTAACAACAAAAATGTATAAGAGTTCTTTTTTCCCCACATCTTCACCAGCATCTGTTTTTTTGTTTGCTAGTTTGGTTTAGTTCAGTTTTGTTTTTGTCATTTAAATGACAGCCGTTCTAACTGGGGTAGGACGATATCACATCGTGGTTTTGATTTGAATTTCCCTGTTGTGTAGTGATGTTGAGCATTTTTCCATGTACTTGTCTATTTACATTCTTTGCCCACTTTTTAATGGAATTTTTTTTTTTGCTGTTGATTGAATTGTTTGAGTTATTTATATATTCTCAATATTAGTTCCTTGTTGGATGAATAGTTTGCAAATATTTTCTCCCATTCAACAGGCTGTCTCTCCATTCTGTTTATTGTTTCCTTGCGGTGTAGAAGCGTTTGAGTTTGATATAGTCCCATTTGTCTATGTTTGCTTCAGTTGCCTGTGTATTTGAGGTTTTGACATAAAAGGTTTGCCTAGACCAATGTCTTGAAGTGTTTTACCTATTATTTCTTCTAGTAGTTTTATAGTTTTGGGTCTTGCATTTAGGTCTTTTACCTATCCTTGGTATATTTTGATATCTGGTGAGAGGTGGGGCCCAATTTCATTCTTCTGCTTATGGATATCCAATTTTCCTACTGTCATTTATTAAAGAGAATGCCCATTTTTCAGTGTATCTTCTTGCAGCCTTTGTTGAAAATAAGTTGGTCATAAATATGTGGATTTATTTTCTGGGTGCTCTATTCAGTTCCATTGGTCTATGTGTATATTTTCACAAAAATACCAAGCTATTTTGGTTACTATAACCTTGCAGTAGATTTTGCAAGGCTACAGGTAGTGTGATTTGTTCTTTTTGCTCAGTATTGTTTTGGCTATTGAGGCTCTTCTCTAATTTCATAAAAATTAGGATTCCTTTTTCTATTTCTGTAAAAAAATGCCATTGGTATTTGACTGAAATTGCCTTGAATCTGTACATTGCTTTGGGTGATGTGGTCATTTTAATGATATTAGTTCTTTGAATCCATAAGCATGGGATGTCTTTCCATTTATTTATGTTCTGTTCAGTTTCTTTCATCACCGTTTTGTAGTTTTTGTAAAGATCTTTTACCTCTTTGGTTAAATGTATTCCTAGGTATTTTTTATTTTTGTTGCTATGATAAATGGGATTGCCTTCTTGACTTCTTTTTCAGCTATTCTTTTATCGGTATATAGAAACACTACCGATTTTCATATGTCGACTTTTTACTCTGCAATTTTACTGAATTTGCTTATCAGCTATAGAAACTTTTTGGTAGAGTATTTTGGTTTTCCTAATATAAGATCATGTCATCTACAGAGAGTGAAAATTCAACTTCCTCCTTTCAAATTTTGATACCTTTTCTTTCTCTTATCTAATTGCTCTGGCTAGGACCTCCAGTATTATGTTCAACAGAAGTGATAAATTTGGGCACCCTTGTCTTGTTCCAATTCTTAGAGGAAAAGCTTTCAGTTTTCCCCACTCAGTATGATGTTAGGTGTGGGTCTGTCATAGACAGCCTTCTTTATTTTGAAATATGTTCCTTTTCTGCCTAGTTTGTTGATAGTTTTCTATAATGAAAAGATAGTAAATTTTATAAAGTACTTTTTCTACACCTGTTGAGATGGTCATATGGTATTTGTCCTTCATTTTGTTGATGTGATACATCATATTTATTGATTCGTGTGTTTTAAGCCATCCTTGCATCCCTAGTATAAATCCCACTTGATTACATCTTTTTAATGTACTGTTGAATTTTGTTAGCTAGCATTTTGTTGAGGATTGCTTGTGGGGGGGTGTCTAGGTCTTCAAGATGACTGACTAGAGACATTTCATACTTTCCTTCTCTACTGAGAAGAGCCAAAATAGTGAGTAGGTAGCAACATGTCAAATAGATCATCTAAGAGAACACTGAATTCAACAGAAAACTTATGGGAAATACCTAAAGCACGGAATGAGAAGGAAGTGTGGCAACCTGGTCACCCAGATTGCCTTGGAGCCAAGAGAGACCCTTAAAAGAGTAAGTGAGATACTCTCAGCAGTGCACATTCCCAATGTGAACTCCTGTAGTTCTAGCCATGAAAAAGCCCCTTGACCCTCATAGGCCCTGAAACTAACATTGTAAGTTGCCAGGAGATCGTGCAATGGCACTGCCCTAGGGAAGATGCTTGCTCTGGGTCCACGCCCCCCCTGAGACTTAAGCACCTACAGCAAAGCACCATTTTAGTGCCCCACCCCTAATAGATTGTTCACTCTTCTGGGGCCCAGCAGTGCAGGGGCTAATGTGCAAGAGAAGCTGCTAATTCCAGGGCTTGGTGCCAGGCTTAAGAGTGAGTGATCATGGGGTTATTGCTCCTGGGGCAAGGCAAGACCCAGGCACAGACTACTGCAGCAGTGACTGAGGTGCATGTGCTAATGGGGCTGAGGCATGAGTAGCTTGTGAGCTCCCCATATGCCAGCCTAGGCTGCCATCACCAAAGGCAGCACCAGTCTCTCCAGTGGCAGGGTGGCAGTACAGCCACTGCTGCTTCCACCCAAAAATTCTGTAGGAGTCCTGGGAATTACTTCACCCCCGTTCATCATGGCTAGTGCCTACTCACACTGAAAGGGGTGCTGAAAACAAGTCCTCCTGCTCCTTGCCCCCACCGCCATGTCAGAGCACAGTCTGGGAACCAGGAGATTGTCCAGCCCAATCCATCACTATTGGTACTTCTCCTGGGAGACTTATCTACCAGGCTGCTACCATTACAGCTGGTAACTACCTGCACGTGCCTCTTGAGGGCCTGGAGATTGCCCTGCCCAGCTCATTGCAGCCACTGCCAACACCAGTGCAGACCATTTGGACCCAGAGAACCATCCTGCCACTGCTATTGCTAACTTCCAGACCACGCCATCTGCCCAGGGGCATGAGAAGCCACCCACCAGCCTGACCCCCTGCTGCTACTATTGGCATCTGAGTAAGCCACCCAGAGGGCCAAGAATTGGCCTGCCTGAGCCCGCTAACATTGGTACCAGCATACATCACTCAGGGGCCCAAGGACAGACATGTTTGGCCCACCACTGCCACCACTGGAGCCCAAAGACTAGCTCACCTGGCATTCCAGTCCCCAGCAAAACTTCTCCACATCCTCCACTAAGCCACCAAGAAAATTACAGATACCACTGACACTGTTTATAGCCAAAGAAATCATACAGAGACTACACAAGTGCACACACCCAGATTCAAAGCCAAATGCCTTATTCATCTAACACTGTAGATTTATCCTCATGAAAAAGTCTTCTCCTACGAAAGCAAATTCAAAAAGTTGGAAGAAGTGACTGTTACACCAGATGCACAGATACCAGTATAAAAGCAGGAAACATGAGAAAATAAGGAAATATGACACCTTCAAAGGAACACAATTAACGCTCCAGCAACAGATGCCAATTAAAACTAAATACATGAAATCCTGAAAAGAAGGAATTCAAGTTATTGATGCTAAAGAAGCTCAGTGAGATACAAGATAATTCTACAAAACAATACAAAGAACTCAGAAAAAAAACAATTCACACTATGAATGAGAAATCTGCCAAAAACACAGATATCATAAAAAAGAACCAAACAAATTCTGGAACTGAAGAATTCATTAAATAAGATATAAAATATAATACATCCAAAAGATTCAATAGACTGGATCAAGCAGATGAAAGAATCTCAGAACTTGAAGACAGGCCTTTTGAAATAACACAGTCAGACAAAATTTTTAAAAAGAATTAAAAAGAATGAGCAAAGCCTTTATGACATATAGAACACCATAAAGTGAACAAATATTCAAATAATCTTCTTTTTAAATCTCCCATCTCACCATCCTCACACACTACAGAACAGCCATATTTGCACCACACGTAAAAACCAGCAGAGCTCCAAGCACATGGCAAGTGCTCAATATATACTGGTGAATTCATGACTTCTCTCTTTTGATAACTCCTTTAGCCAGTTCCTGGTGAATTTTCCAAGTACATGTGCCTCGTTCCTCTATGTGTTAGACTTGGGTTATTTAGGGAATGTGGACAGGCAGAGAGCTAACTTCAAAAGACCATTTAGAAAACTTCTCCATTTAGTCTGACCTAATCAGGTTATTCTCCAATTTCCCGCAGAAAATTTCCTCCAATTTCCCCCTTCCTTGGAGAAGGAAGAGGAAAGAAAAGGTGAGCATGCTGGAGAACTCTAATCTGATACTGAAGCAGACAGGCAAGTGTCCTTTACTTATTGCAATGTTCATTTTCTGGCATTTTTAATGCCCGCATGCATGAGAGGGAGGGAGCGTTTAGCAGAAAAGGTTGTCATTCTGACAAACAAGTTGCAGTCAAGGCCAACACACCAGGACAGTCAGGTGTGGACAAGGGGCCTAGATATGAAAGAAACAGATTCTGCCCTGGAACTCCATTAGTAAGCTGAGAAATCAAAACTCGCCTATGTTAAAATTACCTAAGAATATTACTAACATAAGGCTTAAATTTTATTTTACTGTATACAATATAAACTTCATTTATACTGTTGACATTTGAATTTTTTCACAATCCCAGAGAGTTAAAGTTGTTCTAAAAACTCATTCTAAAACCGGGGGAGAGAAAGTGGGTATGGATGGCCTGGAGGCACGTTTCTAAAATTCAGTGAGTTTGGTCTTCAGGACTCCCAGATTTCTGCTTCATGTGTCTCTTTCCACACTGCACAGCACCTTGGCAGCAACTTTTAACGTCTCTGGGCTTCAGATTATTCCTTGTCACAAAACCAAAACCAAAACCCAAAACAAAACCCATAGTATGATCTCAAAGAAAGCTCCTCCCAGGTCTAGGACTCCATGACTTCTTGACTTTCAAACAGCCACAGATTTTTTATTTTCTGTCAATATCCTTCCCAGTCACATGCAGGGACACATGTCTGATAGTGTGTAAGCCCTCTTGGGAATTATTTCTTTAACAGAAATCACAGAAAAGAATCTGATGAGGTGGGAGTTCTGGCATCAGCCACTCAGACTAAGGAAGAATCTTTGAAGGCGTGAAGTCCTTCTAAGGGCCCTAAGCCTCAAGTCATCTTCTTCTGTGCCCAGTAGTGGGATTGTGTCTGGCTTGTGGGGCAGGGAAACTTCAAGGGCTCAGATTTTTACCTCACTGGATGTTTTTATTCTTTATGTGTCTAAATACATAGATTCCCTCACATAAAAAGTTGGATGAGTCATCCCTAACTAGGAGGGAGATCCATATATGGAAAGACAGAGTAATAACTTAGACACGGTAATAACAGCTACTGCATCCACCAATTGACTGTGTGCTCACTGTATTAGGCTTTAAGCATATGTTGCTACCTTAATTCTCATACATCCAGTAGAGAAGTATTATTAGTCTCAATTTATAGATGAGAAAACTGACCAGAGGTCAAAAATGTTAAGATGCGTCCAAGGTCACACTAACCAGAGTGGAGGCACTAATATTCTTAACTGCTTGTTGCCTAGAGATTTTGGGCTCCTCCTCGCCTTCTATGGCCTTAGGAGTCCTGAGGCAGGAGAAGCTCAGCCAGAGGAAGCCATTCTATCCAGGGGAAATCATTCTACCCAGGGGAAGCCATTCCATGCAGGGGAAGCCATTCCACCCAAGGAGAACCATTCTACCCAGGGGGAGCCATTCTACCTAGAGGAAGCCATTGTACCCTGGTGGTGGGGAACTATTCTACCTAAAGGGAATCCTTCTTTTTAAGGGGAACTGTTCTACCCAGAGGGAGCCATTCTGTCCAGAGGGAGCCATTTTACTCAGAGAAAGCCATTGCACCTGGTAGGAGCCGTTCCACCTGATGGGGATGTGAGGGGACTAAGGCTGTTGCCCACCCAGCTGGGGGTTTCACGTCCCTCGCATCTTCGCTTCCTGGAAGCAAGAGGACTTAGAGCACAAACAGAGCCTCCTTCTGCCAAGAAAACACTGGCTCAGATGACTTTTTGTTAAAGTGAATGTGTAATTTTGGAAACGTTCTGGAGTGTGAGTGCATAAAAGGCTGGGTCAGACGGTGCCTGGGGCTGTGCAGAGGGAGGAGACTGGGCACTCCGAAGAATGCTGGAGCAGCAGCTTCAAAAAGTGGTTTGATATTTTTTCCTCCTGATTTTGATCTTAAAATCGTCTGGAGCCCCAGACAGCCACCGGCAGCTTTGGGCAACTGGGGCTCTAACCACCACGACCTCACAGCCGCACTGCAAAGGCTTCTAGTTAACAGAACTCTTTTGTGTGATGGAAAGCGAGGGAAAGCGTGAGAGACGGGAAAACGCCGGGGTTGACAGAGACAGCTGGTTGCTGTGGCAAGGCTTCAGAATTGTCAACGGAAAAGCACAGTGGAGACAGCGAGAAACGCTGAGGCGCTCTGTGTGATCCGGGAGCCTTTTCGGCTGGCCCTGACCGAACCAGTTTTCTTCTTTCTGGACTGAGAAAGCAGATAACTCAGCTCCTGATCTCTCAATTGTTCTGCCTTTGACCAGTGACAAGATGGCATTGATGAGTTCCCGAAGGAGTCTGACTCTTGGATGATTTTTTTCTTTAAATTCTGTTTCTTGCTGCTTCTTTTCTGAGCAGTTTTTCATGAGCAGAGATGGCAGAAGTAGACATCGTGGTTATCCAGCCAGCGTTTGAGCATGTTGTGGTCCCCATTTAGGTGACACCCAGAGGACATGAGTTATGCTAAGTGTTTGGGGCTGTTGGGCACTCCTTTGCCAAGGAAAGCACCCAGCCCCAGGTCCAGGTCTGAGAGTTGTGGCAGCCGCTCATGCCACGGATTTCAAAGATGCTGGGTTGGGTTTACTACCATCCCCCCAAACCCAACTTTCTAGTCTTTTCTATCCCTACACACACACACACACACACACATACATACATATATGTGTGTATGTGTGTGTGTGTGTGTGTGTGTGTTAGTGTGGCCCCAGAGGGGTGGCCCCAGTATAACACTGGTATGCTGGCACCAGTGTTAACGGGCCAGGCAGGCCAACATTGTATATATATATGTATGTATGCATGTTAATTATATATATATACACACATACATACACACACATACATAGGTATATACATGTACATATGTGTGTGTATATGTGTGTGTGTGTATATATATATATATACACGCATTCACAGAGCGAAACATTGGTCCCACATGCCAGAAATTTAGTTTTGAACTCTCTCCTATTTAAAGTGCTTCCTAATGCAACATGGAAACAAGGATACATGTGAAAAGCAAAAAAAAAGACTAGAAGGAAACTGTTACTAAAATATTAAGAATGGTTGTGTCTGGCTGGAAGAATAGAAAATGATATTCTTATATTAATTGTATGTTCTAAAATTTTTATGAGACTATATTATTTTTTTAATGGGGGACACTTAGATTTATTAAATACAGAAAATCAATAAGGGTAATATGTTCAGACCTTACCAAGTCTTGAATTTGAGAACTCTCTGGGAGAAAGGCCCTATAAAAAATGCTAAGGGTCATGTGCTCTCGGGGAGTGGAAATGTCCAGAGAGATGAAGACGTGCCGAAAGGCGTTGTGGCAAGACCACGAGGGTAATTTGACATTTCAAAATAAATTTTCTGGAGCCAATCCCTGGGCATTAGTGTCTTTATCTGTAAAGTGGAAGCATTGCATTAAATGATCATGAAGATAGTTCGTAATACACAATCACTAGAGTTCTGTCAGCCTTTAGTGTCCTGGGAATTCTCAACTTCCTTTTATCCTCTCTTTTCTGTCTCTCTGTTTGGAATCTAGAGGGCAGTTCTAAGTCCTCTGGATGAAAATCACAGCCTTTCTAGTACAACAGCATCACAGGGGAACTTAGGGCTTACTCATAAGGCTACTGTAGATCTAAATGAGGCACCCAGAGCTCATCGAGGCTGTCCATCTGCCTGTCCCTCAGTAACAGAGTCCCTATCGTGACAACACCTATATTGCCATCCTTCACATGTCTGTGTAGGAGGGTATCACACAAAAGCTTTACAGCCACTTTTCAGCTTTCAGAATCTAGGAAGATGAGAGAGGGTGGTGATGAAATCACGGGCTTTGTAATTAATGAAACCTGAGTTTGAACCCCAACTCTACTTTTTCTGAGCTGTGTGATATTGAGGATGTTATTCAACCTCTCTCATCCCCCATTTTCTCTCACTCAAAACGTAGATACTGATACCTCACTTACAAATGTGTTGGAGGTGTATTTAAGAAGACCAAGTGTTTGGCATATGGCAAGTGTTAGATATCTTCCCTCTTCCTCATAACTTAATTTCCTCTTGGTTCCACAAAATCCTATTTTCTCTTGCCCTGACTTCAGGAGAAACTGAGAAGCAATACATTGTTTCCTGGGGGCAAAATATTTTTATTATTCTCAAATTCAAACCCCATACATCAGTACCAACAATCAGAATTGACATCCAACTCCCAAAACTCCAAGAAACACCTGCCCCAGAGATCCTGATTTTTCTACTTCGTTTCTTCTGTCTCTAAATTATCTTCACCCACACACCCCCCCACACACACATGCCTCAATCATATCCACTCTTTTCCAGCACAAGATTGACTAAATAGCCTAAGCTATACCCTGACCTTTCACCACCAGCTAAATGTCTTTAGATGTTACGACTTTGATTATAATCCCTGCTTTCTCTTCCTATTATCTCGGATGCCAACCCCATGAGACATATTAAATACATAATGCATTTTGACTTGCATCTGGGTTATGCTGTCTGGTGTGGGGAGGTTACAGCAGAAGCATATGCCTGCTTCTTAAAATTCAATTATTCAAATTTAATTTCTTCTCTTGCTCCCAGTCCTCACCAGCATGTAGCCTGGGACTTTCCGTTAGATCACTCAAACCCCAGCACTGGAGCCAGAAGTTTCTGGCTTCCGTTTAATTTGATTCAGCGCATGTTTGTCATTGCTGCTGCTGCACCATTGTTACTATTGCTTTGCACTGTTCTGGGCACTGAGGGTCCAAAGATGTAGAAGACAGAACAGTAACCCTTAATAAGTTCATGTCCTGGTAGATAGAGAAATGCATCTATATTTAACCCCAACAGTGTGTGACAAGAGCAATTTTAGCATAAAAGATAAAGCAATATGAGAGTGCAAAAGGATAAAGCAATTAATTATTTCTGCTATGAGAGTAAGGAATCAGTCAGATAAGATCTCATATCTACAATATGGGGGGCAAAGCACCATATGCTCACGGGAAATGAAAATTAGAGTCAACCAAAGCAGAATTAGGGTGCCGAATATTGTTCTAAGCTCAGGCAGGGGTTCCTGGGCTTAGTAAGAATAGAAAAACCACAAAATTCTTTTATCTCAGAAGAACTGCTCCCCAATAACTGCTCTTCTTTCTCAGCTCCACTCCCCAGGTCATGCTATTCCCTTTGCCCCTATATACACTGACCTCACCCCTCTTTACCATCTGAAACCCCATTTGTCCTTTCTCCACTGCCACCTCCTTTGTGGATTTCTCACCCTAGACAGAATTAATTGCACTTCTCATATCATTTTGGTTTTATTTTTGCTATTTGGCATTTGCTCCCATAGCATTTTGGGGCTCAACTCTAATGCCATTCAGATTGCTTTACACTGTATATTGTGTAATCTTGAGAATAGAAAGACCATTTTATTTGTATTTGTATTCTCTTACAGTAACTCACAAGTGCTTAGCACATCATAGACACTAAATAAATGTTCTTTGTATTGAAAAGTCAGTGGCAAATATAAACCCAGTAGAAAATATATAATGAGATACTAAGTATGTTTTTGGCAAAATTACAACGGGGAGTATTCACTACTTTTCTGAGCTGTAGAAACCTTTATCCAATTGCCTGTTCAAAATCCTCTTGTCTATCTCAAAGGTAACTCACACTGAACTCATTAATATCTCCCTGGGCACTCTCAGTTGGTCCTTTTCCAGTCTTCCCTATTTCTGTGAGCACCATGGTTCATGCAATCATACTAAACAGAAACCCAGGGGTAATTTTTGATAACTCTCTCCCTCTCCCATCATGTTATATCCTCTTGGTTTTGCTTCCCAAATGTCTTTCAATTTCCATCTCTAAAGTCACTACCCTCTTGTAAGGGTCTGTCGGCTCCCACCTGGAATACTGTGACAGTCTTCACTGATTTCCCTGAATTTCCCTCTGCACCTGCCAATCCATTCCAAAATACAAATCACATGCTACCTATACCTTTCAACCATTTAATCGCTTCCCACTGTTCCTTGGTAAAGAATGAAACCTCGCTACAGACTTCAAGACCTCGCATGGTCTCGTCTAGCAGTAGGTAATCTTCTTCCGTAAAGGGCATAACAGTAAATATTGCAGGCTTTTGGGGTCAGGCAGTCTCTGTTGAAACTACTCACCTCTGCCCTCGTAACTCAGAAACAGCCACAGACAATACAGAAACAAATGAGCATGCCTGTATTCCAATGAAATTTTATTTATAAAAATACACAGCAGGCTGGATCTGACCTGGGGGCCATAGTTTGTGGACCTCTGGCCTAATCCATGCCTCAGGTTTTGTCTCTCTCAGCTTTCCCCTCTGCCTTCTGTCCTCCAACCACACCTGTCTTTCACTTCCATGATTTCACCCCTCCTGCCACAGGCCTTCGTTCAGGCTGGTCATCTGTCTGTCATGCTTCTATTCTCCTTCCTTTCTCCTTCTCCTTTCTCCTTCTCCTTTCTCCTTCTCCTTTCCTTTACCAACTTAATTTCTACTTTCCTTCAAGTCTCACCTAGCTATGACCTCTTCAGGGAAACCTGACACTCCAACCAAGTCAAGATGCCCATTGCTCTAAAACTATTCCAGCCTTTCCCTTCACAGAACTCATTACAGTTTGTAAATACATAGGCATCTGTGGGATTGTTTCAGTCTGACCTTCCCCACTTGACTGACAGTTCCATAAAGTCAAGTCCCATTTTGCTCATCATTTGGCCCAGTACCTTCCTGATACAGTACCTCACACAGAGTAGAGATTGTTGATGAAAGAATAAACAGATGAAAAAACACCAAAGACTAAATGCATGGATACAAACAGTAATTGAAGGGATAGATGAAGTACTGAATGTGGTTGCTGTATTAAGGTAGAAATTGGACATTGTTACCAACTTTCCCAGGAGAGATGTGTCAGTATATCTCAAAATGCTTATAAATGTATATATAATTTGACTTAGCAATTCTACTTATTGGCATTTCCTTAAGGAAACAGCCATAGATGTATATTAAGATTTATATGCAGAGATTTTCATCATAACATAATAACCAACTAATTGAAACACACTGTAAACTTTCCAAATGTCCACAAAGTTATAGGAAATAAGTAAATTCATCAATTGAAGCCATTTACTATGTAGATGTTAGTAATAATCTTTTAAAATCATGTTTATGGAGCACAGAAGAGTTTTAGGGCAGTGAAACTATTCTGTAAGATACCATAAAGGTGGATATGTGTCATTATAAATTCATTCAAACCCATAGAATGTACGACACCAACAGTGAACTCTAATGTAAACTGTGGATGTTGAGTGACAATGATATGTCAATGTAAGTTTATTGATTATAACAAATGTACCACTCTAGTTGGGGGATGTTGATAACGGAAGAGGCTGTGTGTGTGTGAGGACAGGTCATACATTGGAACTATCTGTACCTTGCATTCAATTTTGCTGTAAACCTAAAATTTCCTTAAAAATCAAGTCTATTAAAACATGTAATTTAAAAAATCATATTTAATGCTTTGAAAAAAATGATTACAATGTATCATTCAGTCAAGGCTGGCTATATAGTTCACAGGGCCCAGTGGAAAATGAAAATGAGGGGCCCCTAAAGAGAAAAAAGAATCTGTTAGATACAGTGAATCCTAAGTTTCTCTTCAAAGAATCAGTATGTCAGTATGTTCAGCTCTTTTATTCTTTAATTCTCTATTTTAAAGTTTAACTTCCTTGTAGTTTCTGTAAACAACCTTTTCTACCAGTTCTAATCAGTAGTTCACATCTGTTCCCCCAGTCCCCTACCCCGTCCTGACTCATTCCGGTCACCTGCTCTGGTCATCTGCTACCTGCTCTGACCTGCCCAAATCCGTCCTTCCCATTAAACTACCCACCCCACCAAACTACCCACCCTGTCATTCTAGCTCATACCCCTGCTCCCTTTAAAAATAGTCAATTAGGATTAGTCTAGCTTGTGTTGTCTAATCCTAGCCAATAGGAGAACGACACAGCAGTAGGGGCCACCCCCATCAGGCATAAGTACCCTCCCCCTCCTTGTCCAGGTGTGCACTTGCCATTGTTCCGTCTGTGAGCCGCACCCTTCTATAGAAGTAAATTGCCTTGCTGAGGAAATTTATATTCGGGTGCTACTTATTTTGCGGCATCAAAAATTGTACTTCTAACAGTATCTTTCCTTTCTTCTGTGGTCTCTTGTTTGAATTGACATGAAAGTTTTAATTTGCCATTTAATATTGTTAAGTAAATAAAATTTAAAATTTTAATTTATTAGCATGAATTATACATTCATCTTTCTATTATGTGATGCAAGTTTAAAATGCAAATAAAACCATTTGTTTTTTAGAATCACCAAAATTATACAATTTCTACTTTGAAGTTCTCATACACATATGTATTTCCCTCTTGCCAGAACATGGAAATGAGTTCACAAAGTGAACTCAACTGTTTTTATTTCACTTCTTGATGTACCCACAGTCTACCAGCACTCTGTCTACCTTTGGCTTACTGATGAGTAAGAAAGAACTGAGAGAAAAAGGAATGACAGGTTGCCTTACTTTTTCCTTCTATGTCATCATTTCAAGTGCTTGGCTAATACAGCGAGGTAACATGTAAAAGAAAGGATGTGATAAGTTTCCTTGGTCCTTCATGTTTCTTAAAACACCACTGTCTTCTTTCTGCATTAGAAGCAAGCTCTGGTTCAAGTGGAAAGCACAGTCCCTCAGGACTGTGAGCATTCCATTATAGATATAACATGCTTACTTCATGCTTGCTTTCGGTCTCACAAAAGTCCCTTGTGTTGTGAACCCATCAGAATTCTTGTGCTCATGAAGCACTGTGAACACTATATGCAAATGAGGAATCAAGAACAGAAGCCACCCATATTGCATGCATCTCCTCCACTCCCATCGGACTTTACCTACAAAACACAGGTTCAAAGATACAGTTACGTATTTCATGATGGCAACAGCAGAGCATTTAACTAAGCACAGGCCACATGCTCATGAAGTCAGTCTGCGTTAAGTGGAAAATAACTACAGTTTAACTCCATTTTTGCTCTGAAAACACACACATATGCACACACACATACACACATGAATGCACACAGGAATTTTTAAAGACTGGGAAGGATATACACTGAAATATCAATATTATCTATTTCCAGGTTTTATAAATGACTTCTATTTTTTCACTTTGTGTTCTGCTGTGTTTTCTACAATAAGCTTGTAGTAAACCTGTCTACTTGTAATAATAAAAATTAGTTTGTTTATAGGACTGTTGTTTAGGAAGTCATCCCTTTACGGAGTTACAGTAAGAAGAATGTCAGATGGCCGAACAGGCCCTCCTCAATGTGCATCCTCAAGGCAAGAGCCAATTTCATTTCATTTCACCACTTGTATGGGCTCTTTTTTCCCCATCCCCACCAGGATGGCGAGAGAGGGTGCCAGATGGTGGAGTGGCTTTGTAGTCCTTTTAAGATAACTTCATCTATTGTTGGGACAGTTTAAGCACTCAAAATTGTGTCACCTTCTGGTCTTTGCCAATAATGTCATCATTTGATATGGAAATGATGCATACCATTAAAATGGTAATTTGATTTTTAAATATGCTTCAGCAGCCAGAGTGCCCTGACTGAAGTATTTATCTTGTTTTTCCAAACCGTTTCTTCTTGAACCACAGTAAGTGAGCTGCATGGATTAAGTTCAAGTGTGTGATATATCTTCTTCATCCTTCTTTTTTTTTTTTTGATGAATGGGACAGGTCTGGCAAATATTCCTTCCCTAGAGGAAGCCAGGAAGTGAACTCTGGTTGTTCAGATTTTACTACCTGCCACACTGTCTTATTCATCAGGTGTATCCAAGGCACCTCTCATAATATGCAATATAGTAGATGCTCAGTAAATATCTATTAAATGAACAAATGATGCAGCTTACATAAATGAATAAAGCCAGTAATTCATTTAGAAGGCATACCTATCTAAAATTTCTCCCTTACAGCCCCAGAAACAGAACTGACTTTAATTAGAGACAAAATAGAAAATGACATACATGGTGGCATCTGAGCAATAGGGCTACTCAGCTCAAAAATTTTCTACCAAGGTGCCTGGAATTCCACCAAAAGATATGCCTTCCTTTGGGCTAAATCATTACTGAAGTCTCCTTTTGAAATTCAAAATCCATAGGAGAAAACACCATATTAACCTTTCCTTCTTCAGTACAGTTAAGCTTATCAGTTAACTAGTGTTTACTTGACGACACTAGGGAGCTTTGAATATATATATATATATATATATATATATACACACACACACACACACACACACACATATATATGCCTTGAATAGCACCATATATATGTATATGTATATGTATACATATATGTACATATACATATATACATAGCCTAGGATAGTCAGAGAACAGCATGAGCTCTCTGTGTGGGGGCTAGAAAAGAGAATGGGGGAAGTTAATTAAGGAGCCATATGAAGAAAGAAAGGTGTTGAGGAAAAGAGAGATTAAGTGAATTTAAATAAATTTCACCTATTTAAAATTTTCCCTTGGGCTGGTTCTCCTTTCTATTAATTCCTTCTGGTGATGTCCCAACACTGGCCATTCACAAAGCTCCTAGGTCTTTTAAGTAAATGCCTCCCATTTACTCTATATTTAGTGACTGAAAGGGATGGGGGAAGAGGTTGATAATGGGATGGTCAAAGGAATTAAACATTTGTAGAGTTTTAACCCAGACTATCAAATGGAGTCTTGATCCAAAGCAGGTATGAAGTTCAAGATCTGACCTGGTGATTTCCAGAATGAAACAAGAGGGAAAATGGGACACCAGGGAACAGAACCAAATGAAATGGATTGGAATTGAAAGTTGTTGAATTGCTGCAAGGAGAATATAAAATCCCAGCCATGTCACAAGCTCACGATCTAATCAGTTAATTGAAATAATTAAGTATCTTTGACAATAACTCTTAGAGAAGAATTCATTAAAAAAAATAAGATGAATTAGCTGTATAAAAGATTTAGGTTTAGGAAAATCTAGGTTATTAATGGATGTTGGCCCTGGGGAGATTAAATAATGTCCCTCTCCTTCAATTTGTTTATTTAATGAAAAAATTGGCTGGGCAGCATTACCAAGGCTTCGTGATAAAGAGAAGTTTGAATTCCAAGAAACATGTCACCCATCTTCTCCAGTCCATGTTCCTGCCAGCCCTAGTTCAGCATCCAAAGTTGTGAGAGGTGAAAAGAAATGGAAAGTGTAAAAACGTGATGTAATTTTCTTCCTTGTTTAATTATGAAAAGGTTGCTTTACTATCCTTCCTTCCTACATTGTGAGCCTTTAGGGAGGAGTAAGACATTTTCAACCTGCTTACCCAAGTCATTATCAGAGTAGATTAGAGCTAGCAACCTTGCATGCAAATGGACCAACTTGACAAAAAATAAATTGGAATTTAGACAGCAACAAACAAACTGGATTGAAGGCTAATTTCGATGCTCTGCCCTTGCACCAACGGAGCTGAAATTAGGACAGAGTTATTGAGTTGCTCAGCTGCATTCTCTTTCCTCTAGGACTTATTATATACGACTCCTCTCTCTATCCTCATCTGCCCTCCATGCACAAACACACCTGCCCCAGCACGGATTCTCTGTCTACTTAAAGCTAATAGTTACCATCACCCCACAGATGTCATATGATCAAATAACTCTGCTTACGACTTCAGGGCACAGCCAGACACCATAGGGTACTTGCTGGAACAAGCCATCTCTTAGTCACATACTTCTCACCTGCATGCCTTTCAGAAAATACCCCCCAGAATTTATTTTCCAGATGAATTATATCTGTCATTCTCATCAATTTTTCTCTGCATCACCTCAACTCTCACCAACTCCTTGTCTACATCTCTGAAGACAGCTTATAGCAAAAAGCACAATCAGTAAAACTTGCCTTTGGGCTGTTTTGTCTGTTCCTCCACCATGTCCCCATTCTTAGTGTCCTCTAAATCCTTCCAATCTACAAACATGGAATATCTTTCCCTTTTTTGCGTGTGTTCTCTTCAATTTCTTTCATTGGTGTTTTATAGCTTTCATTCCAGAGATCTTTCACTTCTTCAGTTGTTTTCCTACTTATTTTTTGTAGCTATTATACATTAGACCACTTTCTTGCTTTCATTTTCAGATTGTTCATTCTTGGCATACAAGAAGGCTATTTATTTTTATGTGTTGATTTCATATGCTGCAACTTTACTGAACTGTTTATCTGTTATAAGAGTTTCTTGGTGAAGTCTTAAGGTTTTCCATATAGAAAATCACATCATCTTCAAAGATGATGTGATTTTCTTATTCACCATTTGAATGTTCTTTATTTCTTCCTCTTAACCAATTTCTCTGGTGAGGACTTACAGAACTATGTTAAAGAAAAATGGTGAAAGTAGGTATCTTTGTCTTGTTCCAGATTTTAGAGGGAAAAAAACACATCAGTTTTTCCTTGTTCAATGTAACACTTAACTAAGTACAGCTGATAAAAACAGATCTAAAGTGGTTATGGCCAGTTTACACAGATCTAAACAAGTCAGAATTGGCCATGACTGGTCAGAACTGGCATGAAGCTACTGTGGCCAGCCATAGCCAGTTTGAACTGGTAGAGGCAGCCACAGCCAGTCTGAACTGGTAGAGGCAGCCACAGCCAGTCTGAACTGGTTGTGGCCAGTTGAAACTGATCAAAATGGTTATGACCAGCCACAATAATCCTAAAGTGTTTGCACCTGGTCAAAACTAATTTAAACTTGTTGTGCCTCTTAAAACCAGTTTAAACTTGTAACAACCAGAGCCAATTACAACTTGCTGAAAGCAAGTGTGGCAAATCAAAACCAGCCTAAATCAGTTATGCCCTGTGAAAATTGGTCTAAACTTGTCATGGCTGGTTATAGCCTGTAGAAACCAGCTGTGGACAATCTACACTGACTAGGGCCAGTAAAATACAGTGTAAACTGGATTTTTAGTTCAGACAGGTCTAAACTGGTTGTGGCCTATTGAAGCTGGCCTGGACCAGTTATAACTGACCAGAACCAATTAGAACTGGCCAAAACTGATTGTGGCCAGTCAAAATGAGTATAAGCTGGTCAGGCCGTGTTCAAACTGGAGTAAGTTATTGTACATTAGATTACTTTCCTGGTTTCTTTTTAGACCAATGTCAACTGGCCAAAGCTGCTTTGGACTGGTTACGTTCAGTTATGACTGGTTTAAGCCAGTCTAGACCAGCTCCAACTAGTTAGAGTAGGTTTCAATCAGTCATAGCTGGTTCCAACTAGTTTCAACTAGGCACGATCACTTTAGATGGAATATGACTAGTTGCAATAAGTTTAAGCCAGTTTTCAACTGGTCAAAACTGGTTTTGCATAGCTATGACACACCACAACCAGATTTTAGACTGGTTCTAACCATCTGCAATTGGTTTTGGCTGGTTTGGGCCAGCCTCAAATGGTTCATATCATTTCTGCCAGGTTATGGCTGGTTCTGATAGACTTAGATCAATTACACCTGGTCACAACTGGTTTAGATCAGTTACGACTGCCACAGTCACTTTAGACCGGCTATGGCTGGCCTTAACCAGTTTTGACCAGATTTGTCTGGCCACAATTGGTTTATACCAGTTCAGACTGGTTATGGCCAGTTCCAACCAAATTAGTCCTGTTTCAACTGGCCACAACCACTTTAGACCTTATCAGGTTCAATTAGTTTAGTATAATACCGAACTGGGAAAACCTGAGATCCAGAACAAGCCAAGAATGCCCACTTTCCCGAATTTTATTCAACATAGTACTGTAAGTCCTAGCCAGAGCAATTGGATGAGAGAAAGACATAAAGGGCATATCAACTGGAAATAATAAAGTCAAATTATTCTTGATTGAAGATTATATTATCTTGTATATGGACAAACCTAAAGATTGCATCAGAAAACTCTCATAACAGATGAACAAAATTCAGTAAAATTGCAACATAAAAAATCAACATACAAAAATCAATAGCCTTCCTATATGCCAACAGTGAACAACCTGAAAAAGAAAACCAAGAAAATGCTCCAATGTGCAATAGCTATGAAAAAGAAGTAGGGACCAGCTAAACCAGAGGTGAAAAATCTCTAGAATGAAAACTATAAAACACCAATGAAAAAAATTGAAGGAGACACACACAAAAAAGGAAAAGATATTCCATATTTACATATCGGAAGAATCAATATTGTTAAATGTTCATATTACTCAAAGCATTCTACAGATTCAATGCAATCCCTATACAAATATCAGTAATATTCCTCAAGAAATAGAAACAACAATCCTAAAAACTAATATGGAGCCACAAAAGACCCACAATAGCCGAAGCATTCTTAAGTAAAAAGAACAAAGTTGGAGGCATCGCACTACCAGACTTCAAAAGGTACTATAAAGCTATGGTAGCCAAAACAGCATGGTACTGGCATAAAAAAATAAACATAGAGGTCCCCGCGCCGCTTGGCCCAGAAAGACTAAGCGAGGCCACTCGGCCGGGCCAGCGCCCGAGCCCTCCCCGCGCTCCCGCCCGCGCAGTCGGACCGGGCAGCCAGGTGCTGCGGGTAGGGGATGCCACAGGTGGGAGCCAGGGGTGCGGGCGGGCTCGCGGGACGCGGGGCTGGACCCCCTGCCACCCCATCGCGCGCCCCCGCCGCGTGTAGGCGCCGTGTGGTCCCGACGCGCGCGCTCCCGCACCCCGAGCGCTCCTGTGCCCCCAAGACCCCGTGCGCACGGCGCTGATGGGTTTCGCCAAGTGACCGCGGGATTGAGGGCCGGGCACTCCCGGCTCACGGCAACGCCCATGTCCCACGCCGGAGGGAGGGCCAAGGCCAGGGCCAGGGTCGGCGGGAGAGCGCAGGGCGCGGGAGGGGAGGCCGCCTCACTGCGGCCGGTGGGGACCTGGTTCCGGCGCGCAGTAGGCACCTCATGCGGAGGCGGCGGGAGGTTTAGGGACAGGCAGGCGGCGCGATCTCGGAAGCACACTTGTCAGAGTTACCGGTCAGCCGGGAGGGCGCCGCCGGGGTCTGGGGTGGGCGCCGCCGGGGTCTGGGGTGGACGCCGGGAGCTTGCACGTTGCTCCGGGACCCTGGGGCTGCGACCAGAAAAATCATTTTTCTTCTCTGGGAGGGTGAACATGTATAGCATTGATTTCCCGGGTCTGGTCACATGGCAAAAGATGCCGGTCTAACTGAAACCAACAGAGAACTCAAGGTCTTCATAGACCAGAACCTTACTTCCTGAAAAGGTGTGGGTGTCCCTTGTGGCCGTTCATCCCTCCACCATCAACCCCCTCAGGAAGCAGCTCTTGCCGAAAACCTTTGGACAGTCCAATGTCAACATTGCCCAGCAAGTGGTCATTGGTGCGCCTCAGAGACCCGCAGCGTCACACATCCTCATGGGAGGAGGCCCACACACCGCCAGCGCTCACCTTGCCTCTCAGAACCGGCCTTCGACTCCTCACCTTAGTCTGCGGGGAAGCGCAACAGGAAAGGAGAGAAGAATGGCAAGGGCCTGCGCCATTTCTCCACGAAGGGCTGCGAGAAGGGGCAGAGGAAAGGGACCACTTCCTACAACCAGGTGATGAATGAGCTGGTCGCGGCCTTCAGGGCTGCGGACAACCACATCTTACCAAACGAGTCAGCTTACGACAGGAAGAACGTAAGACGGCGCGTCTAGGATGCCTTACACGTACGTGCTGATGACCATGAATATCATCTCCAAAGAAGAGATCAAGTGGATTGGTCTGCCCACCGACTCGGCTCAGGAATTGCAGAACTTAGAGGTGGAAAGACAGAGGAGACTTGAAAGAATAGAACAAAGTCTCAACTTCAAGAACTTACTCTGTAGCAAATTGCCTTCAAGAACCTGGTGAAGAGAAACCCGCACGGAGAGCAGCAGGCCAGCCGGCCGCTGCCGCCCAACTCAGTCATCCACCTGCCCTTCATCATCATTAACACCAGCAAGAAGACCGTCATCGACTGCAGCAACTCCAACAACAAATTCAAGCATACGTTTAATTTTGACAACACATTTGAAATCTGCGATGAATGGTGACATAGAAGTGCTGACATGGAAGGGCATGGCTTGTGGGCTGGAGTCCAGGAGCTGCTCTGCCGAAGACCTTAAAATGGCCAGAAGTCTGGTTCCAAAGGCTCTGTCACGTCTCACTGTACGTGACAGAAATGGCTCAGGGAACTGTTGGAGGCGCATTCATCAGGACGGCAGGTTCCACGTCTACCAGCATGAAGCTCTCTGTCAGCGACCTGACCAGCGGGGCGGATGGGATGCTGGCCACAAGCTCCAGCGGGTCTCAGTACAGCCGCTCCAGGGTGGAGCCCCCGGTGTCCTACGTCGGGGAGGATGACGAGGACGACAACGACTTCAGCGAGAACGAGAAGGACGTTCTCCCCACTTCAGATTCAGCTTCAGGAAAACGTTTAGGGAAAAGAAACCTTTTTTCAAAAAATGTGGGTTTTCTGTTTCCTTTCGGCCTACTCCTAAGTAGATATTGGTAAGCTGTTGAATTTAGATCTCCACCTCCGATAAGCAAGGATTGTTTCCCGTAGGATCAGGAAGCGCTGTGGATGCGTGTTTTGATACCAGCGTGCTGAGGCAGAGCGTTTATTTACTTTTTAGGATTTTGTGTTCTCATATTCTGTTTTTCTTTAAGTGCAGATTCATTTTTGCCCCTTAACAGTTTTTGCTGAGTTTGCTGAAGAAATTGTATTTCATCCACATCCATGAAAATAAAACGCCCTCCTGTTGTGGATGGTGAGCACTGAATGCAGTTTATTTGCCGTAAGTTTGGATGGCACCCACGCTGGCGGGTAGCGAGACTCTGTGGAGTTTTCCGTTTGTTCAGTGGTACGGTGTCCAGAGCCCCAAGCAAACGGCAGATTTTGACTTTTTAAACAGTAAACACCATCAACCTTACTGACTTTATTTTCCCTTATCTTGACTTTTGTGATTCCATGAAGTTTATACACTCTTGTCTCTCCCTATTTTGCAGCAACAAATTGCAAAGTGCTTTTGTTTGTTTGTTTTTGTTTGGTTTTGTTAAAGCTTATTGCCACACTGGTGTGGCTATGGATACTGTCTGGAAGCCTTGGAATGGTTTATTGCTTATGGTAAAATTTGCCTGATTTCTTACAGGCAGCGTTTGGAAACGTTTTATTGTATAGTTGTTTACATATTTATAAATCCTATCATTTAAAGAGATGTACTGAAACAAATGTTGTATTTGTTTGATAAGCATCTTCCTGTAATCTATTATAAAATTGAAAATATAGAGAATGTTTTAACAATTTTTAAACTCAAAATTTGTCAGTTTTAATAGTTTTTTTTTATAAAAAGAAAAAGGAATTTAAGGACAGGCAATCTCTTTTAAAATTTATTTACAAAACCCATTAACTGCACGGTTGCTGTTAGCTGCCTGTTCTAAAATGAGTCTTTTTATTGAAACAAAATTAAACTTTTCTGTAATGTTTTATGGAATATAAAGAGATTTTAATTGTTTAACTTGTTTAAGTTGACACTGTTAGTTCTTGTTAATAAAACGCGAATGGGCATTAAAATAAATAAACATAGACAATCCAGAAATAAATTCACAAATACACAGTTAACTCATTTTCAACAAAGGCATCAATAACATACATAGGGAAAAGGATAGTCTCTTAAATGAATAGTACTGGGAAAACTAGATATCCTTAGGCAGAAGAATGAAACTAGACTCCTATTTCTTGCCATATAAAAAATCAAATCAAAATGGATTAAGGATGTAAATTTAAGACCTAAAACTATGGAACTACTAGAAGAAAACACTGGAGAAACACTCCAGATTATTGTTCTGGACAGAGATTTCTAAAGTAAGACCTCAAAAACACAGGCAATAAAAGCAAAATTTGACAAATGAAATAACATCAAGAGAAAAAGCTTCTGCACAGGAAAGAAACAATCAACAAAGCCAATTTTAACTACTTTAAACATTGACAAGGATTTGAGAAGCCATTTCTACAAAAACAATGTGTAAATGTCCAAGAAACACCTGAAAATATATTCAGCATCATTGCTCACAAGGTAGGTGCAAATCAAAACCGGAATTCACAAAAGTTTATTTTTAATTTGAGGAACTCCAATAATCAATTTATGGTTTGCTGCTTATCATGTGCTGGCACTGTTCTATGAACAGTCATGAGCGGTCAGCACTGGACACTACTGTTTACCCCTGGACACTGCCAATCATAACTGGTTGAAGCCAGACATAATGGGTCAAAACCAGGAGAAACTAGCTTAAAAGCTCATCTAAACTGGTCGAGATCAGCTTCCACCAGTTGTGACTGGCCCCAGCCTATTTATACCAGTTCTTTCTGGTCTGGGCTATTTCCAACTGATTTAGATGAGTTTTAACTGGCCACAGATGATTTAGACTGACTATAACTAGCTAAAATCTATCTGGGCTGATTTCTTCTGGCCACAATTAGTTTGGATTGGTTATGACCGACCATGACAGGTTTAGACAGGTTGAATATGGAACAACTGGTTTAGGCTGGTTTTTACCAGCCACAGTTAATTTTGGCCATTTCTGACTGGTCATGGTCTGTTACAAATGGTTTAGATAAGTTTTGACTGTTCCAAACCAGTTTTGACCTGTTATGACCAGCCTAAATTGTCCTAAACCATTATACTCTATTAAAACCAGTCGAAACTAACAACTAACAACTAGTTTAGACTGGTTTCAATAGAGTATAACTGGTTTAGGACAATTTTCAGTGGCCACAGTTTGTTTCTGTGGCCAGTAAGTTCAAACCAGTTCTGACTGGCTGCAGACAATTTAAGCAGGTTGTGGCTGGTCACAACTTATTTTAATTGGGCACAACTGTTTTAGATCACCTATGCCCAGCCTCAATCAGTTTTGACTCATTACTCATTTTGACCAGCCAAAATTGGTTTATGCCTATTCTGACTGGTCATGGCTGATGCTGACCAGTTTAGACTAGCTTCAACCAGTTTAGATGCCTCTGATCAGCTGCAATTTGTTTTGACTGATTTTGACTTGCCAAAACTAGCCTAAACCAGTTATGATTGGCTGTGACTGGTTTAAACCCTGCCTAGACCAGCCACAACCAGTTTTGGTGGGTTTCAATCAGTCATTGATGGTTCTAACCAATTTCAATTGGCCACCACTGCTTTAGACCACTTTTGACCAGCTGTAAAATATTGATGCTGGTTTCAGCTAGGCTCAACTGTGACTTATCACAATCAGTTTATACTGGTTTTGACGGTCATGGCAGGCTGTTGTCATTTTGACTGGTTATAACTAGCCACTAATGGTTTAGACCAGTTCTGACTGGCTGCAACTGTTTTAAGCCAGTATCAACTGGCCCAGAACACCAGTTTCTAAAAGTTATTAAAAGGCATGACGAGTTTAGAGTGGTTTGAACTGGGCACAACTGATTTATGCTGGTTCTGATCCATTACTTCCTGTTCCAGTTTGGTTTGACCCATTTTAATGGGCTGCAGGTGGTTTACACTGGCTATGACCAAACCTAACTGGTTTCAACTGGCTGTAGTCAGTCTATGCTGATTCTGACTAGTCATGGATGGTCCTCATCAATTTGGAGTAGTTTCAACTCATTGCAGTTTAAATAGCCTCTGATGGGCCCAAATTGTTTAGGCCAGTTTTGACTGGCCGTAGCTGGTTTGGACTGGCCCCTTCGAAACCTGATCTGGAGAGGACCCATGCTTGTTAATTATTCATTAGTGTGATTGTTTTTATCTCAGACATTTGGGCTTTAAGTCCAATGAGAAGTCTTCCCTTTGTACCCTCAAGGACCTTTCTAGTGCTAGTGATGGGATGGAGAGGAGAGGTGCTCTGGGACTCTGAATTATACCTCCCTGGGTAGGTTTCTCAAGATGTGCTGTAAGGACCCTGAGCATCAAAATCACCTAACACACTGATTAAACAAGCAGCTGGACTGCTTCTCCCCTTAAATACTACTGAATAGGACTTGTTGGGGTGAGCACAGAAACCCGTCATTTACTAAAGCCTCCTGTTGATACTGAAGGCCGACAAGGTCTGTAAATTTCTTATCCTGGGACTATCAATGTAAATACTGTGCTTGCCTAGCTCTTTAACTTCCTTCTTAGTCACCCAGCCCTATTTCCACATTTTCCAAATGTGAAATTGTCCCAGAGCCACTGTGTGGCTTACTAAAGATCATACAATTGGTTACCACAAGAGAAAGCATTGGAAAGCAAGCTTTCAGATTCCAGAACCAGGATTTTGCACCTCAAACTGAGTTTAGGGAGAGTGACATAAACCAAGAGGGTATTTATAATAAAATGACTGCTGAAACTGCCTAACCACAGAACCACAGCTTCCAAACATGCTTCAAAATATAATTTAGCACATCTCCAAATGATCAGAATTCTAAGACCTCACATGGAGACTTCAGGCAGATATTCTAACTTTCTATGCAGTTTTAAGAAACTCTACAAAATCCTTTCATTTCCTACTACTATTCCTATGATTGAGCACATCACATCAGGGCTAAATCTCTGAGACTCTTGATGTTAGAAATTCCTTTACTTTTATCTGTGTGATAGTATTTAGTTGGGAGAGTGGAATTTGAATGTAATTAAGACCGGAAAAAGAAGCAACATGAGCTGCCTAGGTAAAGAAACCAAGATTATGGACTTGAAAGTTCCTGAAAGAGATTGTTTCAAGCCAGAAGAGACCAGGATGAACTGCAGGAGTAGAAAAAGATTTTGGAAACAAAGATTATGTCAGTGATGACTACAAAGGTCATGCCTGTGAAGATTTCTGATGGGGATGACCTATTTATAGATAACAGGATACTAACTTCTGGTAAGAAGAGTTCAGTCCCCTTTTGAGTTTGACTTGCTTGACCTAACCCAGCTAAGACATTGCACAGGAACTTTCGGCAACTATGATTCAAGGCTATATATTTTAACTTTGGATCTTCCAACTTCTAGAAAGTCTATCCTTTTATGGTGCTGAAACCAGAAGTGATCCACTGGAGAAGAAGAGAAAACAAGGGCAGGAGAGCAGAACACTAAATTGACATAAAACTCATAGGGTTTGAGTTGAGAAAAGGAAAAGGCCATTTTATTTACTTAATGAGAAACTGTATTGAGGAGTAGGTTTGGGGATTTTGTTTTTGTTCTCTGTACCATGCAGAGAATGTTTTCCACCCCCAAAAGATTTTACTCCTTGCAAATTCTAACCATTCCCCAAAGGACAATTTTCTTTGACTAAATAAGGTTTCTCAGTTGTAATGAACTGTAAAAGAGACTTATAAGCTCTTCCTCACTTATAAAACCATCACAGATGAAAAACAATGAGAAGAATCTTGCTTCTTTAGCCTGCAGAAAGTGGAGCAAGAATCTCTAACCTGGGGCAGGTTTTAAAGTCCAACTCAGGAATATTGGACTTCCAGGCTGCAGAAAGGATTGAGATCAGACAGGATGGATGCCTCGTCAATGTTCTTCCTGCATGTGAGAGATTTCAACCTAGACCATGAACCCATGAAAAAGAACTCACTAAAGCACCTCTCATTTGAAGAATATGTGTTCTGTGAGATAATATTAACTTGCCAATCTGCCTTTCCAGAGGAAGAAACGTGACCCATTTATAAATGTTGAGTTAGAAACTCCACGCAGAATTAAGTGACCTCTGGAAGTTGTCTACCAGAGTGTGGGTTCTACAGATATTTCTTCAAAGACTAAAAAGGCTTATTTCTCTTCAAAAATCTCAGCTGATTTCCCACAGCTGGCCTCAGAAGCATGCAGTAGGCTCTGGTCCTTTCATCTGGGCAAGGCTGGCAGAGGAAGGAGGAACGTTCTTCTTTTGTAGGCAGATTATGAGAATAAATTATCGCTCATGCTCCTAAGATATCTATATGGAAATAGGTGCACAGACACCTGATTTAGAAAGGATTAGAGTATTTATAACAAGTCTTTCTGAGCCTGGGAAACAGAATACGATCTCTAAACAAATGGGAACTATAAAGAAATATTATTAAGCTAAACATGTATTCATTTTGAGGGACAGACTTACCTCTCTGTTTAGATCATTTCCAAAATTAAGAACAATTCCCAGCCCACCCCCACCACCTCACATGAATTTTAGTAGACAAATAGCTGTGTCTCCACAATTCCAAGCACACTAGAGACAGGCGAACAATTCAAACATTTGCATGTCCAGTTGTGAAGGGTGCTTATGTGAATTGGGTCACTCTTGTCATACCCAACTAAATCAGAGTCAAGAAGCCAGAGGAAAAAGCACCGGGGGCACATAACACTGTGCAAAGAATTGAATTCTTTGCAAGCCTAGCTGTGTCAACTGCCTGCTGTAACTCTAAAACCAGTTAGATCCAACAGCTGCTGAAACAGCCTGCCACAACTCTAAGACTAGTTTTTACATACCACCACCACTCACCCAATCAGAGGGTACCATCTCCTAAAATTCTACCAGTGCCAAGCAACTTTTTTTCAAAACAAATAACAATTCTCTTTCTCTTAAAAACCCCCCACCTTCTCTGCTCTTCAAACACACCAAAGACCACCCAGTCTCTAGGTATGTCTTGAATCACTATTCTGTGATTCTAAAAACAAAATGTTAGGTTTAGAGATCCATCTTTGTATTCTATTTGACTTCAACATAGTGTATTATATGTTGCCCAAAATCTGTATATTTAGAATGATCTGGATAACAAGCTCTGTTTTTCCTTTTCTTTTTTCCAACTCCCTAAAATGACACTTAGTGAAAGGACACAAAAAACTAACTGTAAAGCACCCTACAAATATAAAATGTCATGATTGCTGAGATCTCATTGCTCTTAAAAATGGATAGAAATCCTTTTAAAAACATTTTGAGTAAGAAACACCGTATTGACCATAAATCATTAATGGTGTATATTTCCCCCCCCACCCTCACCTCTGAATGCTACAGAAGCAGCTTAAAAACAAGAGAAAATAACAATAAATGATATTACAATGTTGCCTTGAAATGAGTATTGGTAGTATAGGGCAGGGAAGAAACAGATGGGAAAGGAATGCACCCGGAGAGGATTATTTTTGTTTAAATAAGTTCATAATATGTGAAATGCATGATGGAAACTGACAGGGGAAGTGGAAGATCATTGTTTGAATAGCATCAATATAAACACAGATGCAAAAGAAATTGGCTTGGGAGATGGAAGAGCCTAGCTTGAATAATGTGGCTATACCAATAAAAACCATAAAAAGGAGAAAATATATAGAGTGGGTGATTATTTCTGTGATGCCTGAAGATGCACATTTCCACTGATATCAAGGGGAAAGGAAAATATGCCTTAGCTATGCCTTCGTTGGCTATTTTTGCTACAGTTCATAATTCTTCTAGGTTTCACCAAATCACAACTTGTCTATCTACCTGGCTGTTTGCTAAGCAGACTTCTATCTCAGAATGAAAGAGGCTGCATATGGGTCAGTCCTGGGAAATATAAAATATGGAGATGTGGAGCATGAATAAGTTCAACTCAAATCCCAGCCCTTGTTGACATTCACACTGTTTAATGGGAACCACAAAAATGTTTAGGGCAGACAGAGGACAAGGACAGCCATCCTCACTCCTACTCACTGCCCACCCACTCCTCGTGGCTCTGGAGAGCCTCTCTTGCTTCACTACCTGCCTATGTTATCCTGCGAAGAGAGAAAGATATTCGTTAGCCATATAGTAATATTTATCAAGTATATCAGCAGAAAGAGCAACTGCTCCCCACTCACACTTTTTAGTATTCCACTGGCTTGGCTGAAAATCTTTCGTTTGTATTCATAAAAAGTAACTATGGATAACAATAATAATGATAGCCAGTCTGTATTCAGGACAACGTACCTGGCTGGCATTGTGGAAAGTGCATTATCTACATCATCTCTTGTAATCTTCACAACAACCTGGGAAGTAGGGCAATTACTCCCATTTTGTGGATAGGAAAAATGAGGCTCCAGGAGGTTTAATAAGTTAATGAAAGTGGCACAGCTATTAAGGGGAGCTGGATGCAGGTCTCCCAAAGTTTAGGCTGGCTGCCTTGACTCAATATTCATGGTTAGTCTTACATGCATGACATTATTTGAGGGCTGTGGACAAAGTTCTCCCTAACCCCAATCTCCTTTTTCGAGTTTCCTGAAATGTCATCATTAATAATTCAGCATTTTGTATTAAGCATTGCTCTTGTCTTGCAGGGCTTATCTTGCAAGGGACCAATGTCTTAGAAAAAAAAAAGTACCCATCTACTTTCCTTTATGACAATGAAGACACAGAAAGCCTTGGAAAACAGAAAGAGCAGAGGATGCATAAAAGGGTAGGGGTGGGGAGAGAGCAAAGAGAAGGGACTAAAACCAATCTTTATCTACTTCATAATTTTTTTATGGGGACAAGCTTTGTAAGGAAGAAGGAAAGTAAAAGATGGCAGAAAAGCTTTCAATTAGATATAAAGTATTCCAAATAGAAGACACTGTCATGCCCAATAGCAGGAAGCTGAGGAGTGTCCTTCCCTGGAGACTTTCCAGGTGAAGAAGGGATCTCTAGAAGAGCATCTTGCAAAAGGCAGAAGATGGACAAGAAGATCTTCAGGGGAGCTTCCCGTGCTGCTATCCAATGTGCTGGTGCTGAGCTGATTGGCAATGCTTTCTGAGCTTTGTGAAGTAGACTCATCCTGTTTCGTCTTATTTCTGTTATCCTGGACAGAGGCAGCAGCTCTTCTCTGTGAGAAGGGTCGTTGTGGAAGAGCAGTTCTCCCATGATAAGATCCAGGAGGAAGAATAAGCAGGGAAGAAAAGGTAAGGTTCCTCATTGTTGACAACCAAAAGGGGCAAACGCTTCATAAAAGATGACAAGCAATCGCCTTTACAGGGGGAGATAATATGCCTGGTTGATCTGATGTGTGGCTGTTCTGCCACTGTTGTCTGAACAGAGGCAACTCCATTAAGAGGCTCAGGATGTGCTTGGCAGTTTTCTTCTTCCAAATCAAAATATTATTTCTTTTCACCAGTTGCAATTTGTTGTTCAATGAACAATGATGGGATTTTATTTTAAATCCTTTTCCTTTTCTCTTGCTTCTTTGAAAACACTTAAGAATGTGCAGCTCTCAGCCTCAAGCATATAGACTTATGTTTTAAGCAAAACCAAAGGGTTGGTATTTAAAAAAAATCAGAAAAGCACTTTTTCTCCACTTTAAGAGAAACTTGCTGGAATGGGAAAGTCCCTTTGAGGGATCAACTCATCCATCCTCTTGAATTTAAGCAAGAAAAACTGACTCCACAGCTGGATGAATCCCACTTCATGCAACTCTCAGGTTCCATGCTTGCCTCTCTGCCTCTGTGTCATTGATTTGGGTTGGTCCTCTTGAAAGTGAACATTGGATGGCTTCAGATATTTCAGCATCACCAGCCTTGGTTCTGACATGATAGTGATGTAATAGAGTAACACTTTGAGATGTTACCTGGCATACAATTTCTTTTTGAGACAGGATCTCGCTCTGTTGCTCAGGCTGGAGTGCAATGGTGTGATCATGGCTCACTGCAATGTTTACCTCCTGGGATCAAGAGATCCTTCCACCTCAGCCTCCCAAGTAGCTGGGACCACAGGTGTGCACCACCAGGCCCACCCATATATATACATATACACATACACACACACACACACACACACACACACACACACATGCTACCATGCCAGGCATGGTGGGAGATGTAAGAGCACTATGTATATACATATCCATATTTACACAATATGTTGCCCAGGCTTATCTCGAACTCCTGGGCTCAAACAATCCTCTTGCCTCAGCTTTTCAATGTGTTGGGATTACGAGCGTGAGCTACTGTGCCCAGCCACAATTTTTTTTAACCTCCCTGTGACTATCCTTGCTCCAGTTGTTGATAAGGGGCCACTTTCAACCCCAGAGCTACAGAACAAAGATGTCACATTGTCAGCTTCTGAAATAAAGTGTTGAGGTTTCTGGTGTAAGACAGAAAATATAAGAAAAGGAATGCATCTAAGTAGAAACATCTCTGCCCCAACTGTTTCTTCTAGATGAAAGAGAGAGAGGAAAGAGTCAGAGGGGAATCCAGGAAGCAGAGATGTGGATTCCTTTTTATGTCATGCCCCCACCACACCCAGATAATTTGAAAGAAAAAAGTAGAACAAGAATCACTGCTTCTCTGGGGTCAGAGAGAGAGACAGAGAGAAAGAGACCTATGTCTTCAGCACAGAGAGGAGAGAGATGCACAGAGATGCAGTCTTCAACATTCCTTCTAGGGACCTTGGCGCCTTTGGGCATGTGAACGACGAAGCAGAAAGATGGCAAGGCTATGCTGAGGCACTGAGGACCCCGGAGTGTCCCCTTAGTCTTTCCAGGTTCACAGAAAGACTCAGAACCATGTGATCTTCAAGCTCACAAGAAGGATGAGGAGGGGCTGATGGATGCACAGGAACCTGGGAGTCCAAACAAGGAAAATGAAGAGTAACCCTATGAGTCTGGATGGTGGAGGCCACAGCAAAACCACAAAAACTTCAGAGAATATGGCTGCTAAAGGATGCGGATGACTAAACACCTTGCAGTGGGTGGGGCAGTGTGAAAGAGGCTCCCACAAAGACCAGACATTCATGTTCCATCACAAAGGACAACAGCACAGGACTGAGTCAGGTGCGCCCTGGGAGATGGGCAGCTCCTGTCCAGATGACACCATGGTGGGGAACCATTGCAGAACCACCTCCTCTCTAGCTGAAAATCTGTGCTGAGGAGGTGGGGGAGGGAACAAACTGAAAGGGGGAATTTTTTAAAATCTAGAATATAACTGAATCCCAACCCCATTTTCCCGAGAAGATACTACATAGGAGTAAATTTACTCAAAAGTGACTAGATTAAGTTTCTGCATCAGGTGAAATGAGGGCTTAGATTCAGAAAATTGAATTGCCTTTTAAGAAGATGAAGAAACTTATTTTTGTTCACTTGAACCTACATTAGTGAAAATTCATATCCAACAAATAGGTTACATTCCATGGAGATACTGACATTACACATTGTTAAGAAACGATGTACACAAGGATTTCCCAGCAGAATCATCTGAGTTCCCATCACCAGCGCTAAGCCCAGCACTTGTCTGTGCCTGAAAGGAATGAGTTGCTCGAATAAACTCTTCCACGCTGAGCTAGGATTGCTACAGGAGAGAAAAGTTCCGGGCTCAGTGTGGCCAGCTGCAAGGCATCATCCCATTAGGATTCTTTCTGTAATTAATTATGCAAATAGGTTATTGATTATTAAATAGAACATTTAGTGATGTTATTAAGAACTCGGAAGATAAATCTTTTTGACTTGTATTTAACTGGTAGATTATATAAGCAATAAAGAGTGCATGAGCAATAGCTGCATAATTACATTTTATGAATAGCAGAAACCTGTAAGGGATGTGGAGCGATTTAATTGACATTTAACAAGATAACTACAGCAAATTAATTAGGAATTATCTGCTAAAATATGAATTAACTTCTAATAATATTTTAACCAGCTACTCAGTGACGCTAGCGTCTTCTTATTGTTGCTAAAATACCTAAATAAAGTATCCTGCTAGTTAATATGACAGTGCTAATTTGTCCCCCAAATAATCAATCAAGTTTTATTGAGATTTATTGTGTAACCAGGACACATTAGAGGATAAAGAGAAGTATGGCATGTGGTTTCCACTGTCACGAGATTCACAGGGTCGGGGGGTGGGTTTTGGGGAATAACCCAGCACAAGTGACTGAGGAGCAACCGCTTCCATGTGTTTTCAAACCCTGACACACTTTGCCTCTTGAAGCCTCAGTTTTCACATCTACAGAATGGGAAATGAGAATCTCTAACTCAAGGTTTGTTGTAAAAATGCCTCAGTGCCTGCTGCATAAGAATTGTTCAATAAATATTGGCTGGGTTCTAACCTTGCTATATGATCCTGAGAAGAAAACAGAATCGACAAATGCAATCCACACACAGACAAAAGGAAGTATTCTCGGGTTGTTTCTCGAAGCAGAGTTTGCACATCGAGACACTGAAATAGCCTAATGTCCATGAAAGAAGTAATGGTTAAATGAGTGGTTATTCATTCTACAGAGTCGACCACATCAGATAACCAGCATGAGGCTCCGCCAAGTAGGCTAACATGGGTAGATGTGCAGCAAGTTTACCAAATGTAAATACATGTTGCCATTGATATTTTTTAATTGGCACATACAATATAAATTCTACATATCCTTTATGAGCATATATAAATATATATGAAAATGTAAGAAAAAAGCCACCATACCCAGAAGTATACTTCTTAAGCACTTAGCCATGCTGCCTGGGCAAGGGGGCAGGAGGAAGATTGGAGGAAGTGATAGAGGGGAACTTAGTCTTGTCTATAAAGTTTATTTTTAAAGAACATTATATCACTCTTGTAATTAAAATTTAAATTACAAAGAAGAAATGGGATCCGAATGCAGATAAAGCCAGAGTGGTTTGGAGAGCTATGCAGCACGGTAGGTGCCAGTGGAGAGACAGGGAAGCAGAGAACACGCACCGAGTCCTCTGGCTTTTATTATGCACCTGCTGAATGCACGCGAAAAGGGGGCTGGAGGAATGTCGAGGAGCTGGAGGGCAGGCAGGGGCCTGCTGGCTGAAGCTGGAACATAGTGTCATGGTTGAATAGACTGAAAAGGAGAACAATACGGAAACCACGGAGAAGAGATTTTATCTGCGGAGCAGGCAGTGGGAAGTATCTGTGGGGTCTGGAGCCAAGGGAAGGTTAAGGCGCAAGGAGTATTTTAAAAGACTGATTTGACAAGAGGTGAGAAACAGGGAGCTTCCGGAAGGCTGTTGAAGGCATCTGGACATGCAGCATTAAACACCCCAACTGTGGGGATGCAGAAGAAAGGGTAAACCAGAAAGACAACTGGGAGCAAACCATGGCAGGAACTGATGAAGGGGAGGGGCGCAGTAAATATCAGCTCAAACTGTCTAGCTCAGGAGCCCCGAGGCACCTCAGAAGGTAGAGTTCTAGGAAATAGTTGGACATCTAGGTGGAGATGTCCATTTGTTGAGTTGCATGCAAAGGAAGATCTTCTAGTTTCCTTCTGAGAGGGATCAGCTGAAGCCAGAAGAGCTTACAAACTCCCCAGCAATGTGAGTAAGGTGAGTGTAGAGAGGGAAAGACAAGAGTCAAGAACTGAAGGAGGAGCACCCACTGGCTCAGAAGTTCAGCACTGGCATTTGAGTCTCCTCCATCAGATGCTATTTACCAGGTGCAGGTGCCACTAAAAGAATTTTATTTATTTTGAGACAAAGTCTTGCTCTGTCGCCCAGGCTGGAGTGCAATGGTGCAATCTTGGCTCACTGCAACCTCCAGGTCCAGGGTTCAAGTGATTCTCCTGCCTCAGCCTCCCAAGTAGCTGGGATTACAGGCGCACACCACCACGTCTGGATAATTTTTGTGTTTTTAAATAGAGGCAGGGTTTTGCCATGTTGGCCAGTCTGGTCTCAAACTCCTGACCTCATATGATCTGCTCCCCTTGGCCTCCCAAAGTGCTGGGATTACAGGCGTGAGCCACTGCACATGTCCTAAAAGAATTTTGTATCTACACCAGGGAGGCCCTTTTCTTTCTTAAGAAATAATTTTTAAAGCTAAGGGAGGAGCACAAAGCTATGTGCATTATATTCTAAGAATGCTTTTCCCTGGCAGTCTGCATTCCACTGCACTTTCCTATTTGAATAAACCAAGAGCTGTGATGGAGAAATAACTGCTGTTTGCACTGGCTGGGCTCTCCAGGAAGGCCTCTCTCCTCGCCTCTGGAAGTGGTTACTGACTAAATGATGAGGCTTTGCAGTAGTCATGAGCCTTGCAGTGATCCTCCTGCCCCAGCCTCTCAGAGTGCAGGGATTACAGGCATGAGCCACCACGCCTGGTTCTTTTTTATCCAATTTGACTTCATGCACCCCTTCCAAGAAGAAAAAAGAGGAGAGTTATGCCTATTTTCCCCTCTAGGTTTTCTCATTTTTGAAAAAGGTAGAGTAAGTTATTTTGCCGAGATTGCTTGGTAACTGATTGACAGGAGACAACAAATACCTAACAAAAGTAAGAGACACTTACTAATCGCTGAGCACTGTGCAAAGCACTGCATCTGCATCATCTCATTTACGATTATCCCCTTTATAAAAAGGAGGACACTGAGCTTCCTAGGACAAGCAGGAGGGAGCAGAGCCTGCACTAAGGCCCAGGTGGTCTGACACCAGAGTCCCTTGTGTTTCACCACTGCACTACTCATAAGGAGGCAGCTTTCATTGTTTTATAATTTAATTTTTTTTTGGTTGACCCTTTGTATTAGTCTGTGTTCTTCAGAGAAATAGACCAATAGGATATGTATGTGCATGTGTGTATAATACATATTATATTATATATAATATGTAATATACATTATAATATAATTCCACATTATGTATAATATACAGATAGTTGCATGAGCTAATTTTTAAATTTTATATTTATTACATATATTACATTACATATACATATGTATATATTATATAAATAAAATATATATGTATATATAAATAAAATATATTTTATTAATAAAATAAAATTTTTGTTTTATATATTACATGTATTATATATACATATGTATATATATTATATATTATATGTACATATGTATATTATATATTATATATAAATAAAATAAGAAATTAGCTCATGTGACTAGATTATATATATATTATATACAGAGATAGTTGCATGAGCTTATTTTATTTATGTATTATTTATTATACATATGTAGATATAACTTGTAATGTACAAAATATATCTTATTTATGTAATATAAGAAATAATATAAATATTTAAATATATATAAATATATAATTTTTTATTTGTGTATAATATATTTATACATATGTATATAATATATGTAATACATATAAAATAAGAAATTAACTCATGCAGCTATGGAGGCTAAGTCCTGAGATCTGCAGTGGCAAGCTGCCCCAGAAGAGTCAATGGTGTAAGTTCGAATCCAAATGCCAGCAGGTTCAAGACCCAGGAATAACCAATGTTTTAGTTTGAGTCCAAAGTAAAAGGAAACAAATGAAGTCCCAGCTCAAAGGCAGTCAGGCAGGCAGGAGGAGTTCTCTGTTAGCCTAGGCAGGGTCAGCCTTTTTGTTCTATTCAAGCCTTCAACAGATCAGATGGGGCTCGTGCACATTAGCAAGGACAATCTGCTTCACTCGGTCTACCGATTCAAATGTTAATCTTTCAGAAACACCTTCACAGACACACTCAGAATAATATGTGACCAGATGTCTAGGCATCCCACAGTCCAGTCAAGTGGACACATGAAATTAACCAGCATATCCATACTGTTACCTAGAACTACTTTGATGGATAGAGGCTGTGAATTTTTTTTTGTTTTTCTTTTTTTGTCTCCTCTGTCTGAATTCCTCTTCTTAGAAAGAAAAGTCATCATGAGCAGACAAAGAAGAAACTCATGCCACCTTCATCTGGCAACCTGGTCCCAGAAATCGTCTGGCAGAGACCACGTGATCCTCTTTCATGGGTGTGCCAGGGAGCCAGTAGGCTCCCTCTACTGGATGAGAGTCTAGACTAGAGGGTCCAGAATTGTCCAACTCTGAGAGTCTGTGTACCTTGGTAAGTTTGCTCTTCCTGGGTCCTTTTTTTCTCATTTTCTGTGATGAAAGAAGTGTCAGAGCTCAGCGACGGTGAGGCATTTGTTTTGGCTATTCCACTTCTTCCTCAAACTAGACGGGTATTTTTTAAGGGTGTAGTAAAGTGCAGTCTAAGAACACAGCCTTGTCATTAGTCAGAGCCGAGGCTAAATTTCAGCTTTGCCGACTGCTAGGTATGTGAGTGAGTTCCTTAACCTCTGTAATACTCACAGGATTGTTGCAGATCGATATGTTCATGTATATGAAGCAAGCACTTATGATGGTGCCTGCCAGGTGGTTAGCATCAAATAAGTCTTCACCGACACTATTATAACAGACGGCAGGCCCGTTTCACCTGTACCAGTCACTGCCTACAGCCAATAATCAGGCCAAGAGGGCCTTTGTTGCCACCTAGTGGCCATTACGTGCACTACACCGCATAGCTAAACCTACCTAAATGGAATTGAATACAAACGCTGGCAACTTAGGTGCCTAAATGAAAGAAAAGGCAGGGGAAGATTATGTACCTGTGAAACGACCACCTTCACCCTGGGAAGCTTGATTTTTAGCCTTCTGCTGCTTGGTGAGAGGAGCTGCCTCATCAAGAAATCACTGATGCATGCACAACGAGATGAAGAGCATTTTTTTGTCATAAATTGGAAAGTTTATGTTATTATTTTTGTAGAATCTATTTACAAGATTAGTAAAATGTATGGAAAGGTGGGTAGAGAGATAAGCATGTGTTCTGATTAAATAGAGCACAGGCCAATGCAGCACGGAAGAAAAAACCTCAGTGACTGATTGTTTGGAGCCCACACAGGGTTTTTCAAAAAATCCAGGCCAACGTGCCTTAGGCACAATGTGTTGAAGGTTTTAGCAAACTCGAGCAGACAGCAAGCTTCAAACTCACCTCACTTCCTTCCTCCCTTGCTCCCAAGCTCCACAGAGACATCGTTTAGGGAAAAAATAGGGAGTCTCCTTCCATTTCTCCAAGTGTCAAAGTGAAGTCCAACAGAAAGCAATTAACAGATGTCTGCCCAGCAGAGAGTGTGGGAGTACCAGGCAGCGAGGAGCGCAAAGCATATCTTAGCATATCACAGGGTGGCCGCATTTACTCCCCATTACCCAGCTAAAAATAGCTTCTCTACTTCCTCAGCTTTCTGTCTTTATTAGAATCAGTCCCAACAGTTTAGCTCTTTCCCCTTGAAAGCTTCCTTAAACAAGTGGCAAGTGAAAGAACTAAGTGTGGACTCTGCTCACGTGCAAATTTCCCCGGGGAATTTCTAGCCTCTCCCTGCAGGTAATCCACCACCACCAACTATTCCTAAAAATTTACCCCAGGCTCCGCTCAGCTGGCCCCCATCCCAGAGGTAGGATAATAACCAAACTGTCCGTGGAGAGGGACCAGAGTTGGTTGCTGGGGAGAGATTATATGTGGTTAGATAGCAAGATCTTATTTGTGACATTAAATGAGCAAAGCATAAAGCATCTAAAATGATGAATTTCTCACTGGCGCTGTCAGTGAGCTGTCATCAACTGACAGTTCTGTCATAAGTGTCATTTATAATGTCACAAGTCTATTCCCCATCAATGTCATTAAACAATTATGCTTGGTTTATAAAAAGAAAGGGGGAGGGAGGGGGGGATGCGTGGAAAGCCATATGTAATGCTTAAGCAATTATATACTTTGCTGTTCCTGGATGGCAGTCCCCGCCAACAATTAAATCTTACTTGATTTGTTCATTTAGGCAAATTATCAATTATTTGGAGGCGTCAGCCTGAGTAATTTTTTCCTCTCCACTGGCAGCAGCCACGGTGCCCTGCCAGGATTGATATCAACAGGATGGAGACAGAGCTTTGATAATGAGCCCTCTCAGCGCCTGAGCCTGCAGCTCTGCTCTCTTTTTTTGTGCTAGGACTGCTGTGTTTTCTTTGTCAGCGTTTGGCGTATGGGTGAGACCGCTAATTTTGTGAGCTGTTTAAATGAAGGTAGCTCTGCTAATAAGTACGCTTCCTTCTCTTTCCTTTTAAGCATTTCAGTAAATATAACCTGTTAGGTAGTTACCTCCTCGCTTCTTCTCTTCTACCTTCGTTTTTCTTCATGTTAGTTATGCCGGGGCCACACTGTTTAACTCCCACTCCTGCCATTGTGAGAATGTTAAAGACATTCTCACAAGGTCTGGTCTTAAATCTTCACCCAAGCTAGATGCCTCCCCACCACATACCTCTGTTTCTCTGTTGATGCTACAGAGTATTCAGAAAGGGTCATTGGTATTGCTGCTCTGGTGAACATATCCACTGAAACAGGCCTTTTCTCTTACAGATGCGTAGCAGATACCTGGGGCAGGAGTGGGAGTGAAACAATGTTAAAGTGAAAGACAGGCGGACACTCTTGCATTCTACAAAGGCACTAGGGTTTCCGGGGTCAGGCCGACAAAGGGTAAGTTTATTTACTTATTTATTGATTTATTTATTTATTTATTTATTGAGACCGTGTTTCACTCTTGTTGCCTGGGCTGGAGGGCAATGGTGCAATCTTGGCTTACTGCAACCTCCGCCTCCTGGGTTCAAGCAATTCTCCTGCCTCAGCCTCGCAAGTAGCTGGGATTACAGGCATGCACCACCACGCCTGGCTAATTTTTGTATTTTTAGTAGAGGCAGGGTTTCACCATGCTGGTCAGGCTGGTCTTGAACTCCTGACCTCAGGTGATCTGCCCTCCTTGGCCTCCCAAAGTGCTGGGATTACAGGTGTGAGCCAGCACCCAGCCTAGGGTAGGTTTCTTTCTAAAGCATTAAGGAGCAGGCCAGGGAGGGCCTGAACCATTTATCAAAAAAAAACCCTCATATAGAATGCGGTCTGGGCAATTGTCATTTACACCTTGAGTCCTCATATAGATCTGACCCTTTCGTGGTGGATTCCAGAAGCTGGTACGTAACTGTACTTGGTTCAGTTTTATGACTTTGGCTTCTTGTTGCCATCTGGGCTGGACATCTGTTGTTTATGCCTGCCAGCATCTTTGCTCTTCTGTAAAGAAGACTCCTGTTTTTTTCCTGGCAGAATCATTTCTTGCTCACTCTCGGACCATGTACTTTGGGTGTGGTTGGCCCCACTCCTGGCTCCAGGGGTGAGCTGCTGGCTAAGGCATGATCCATAAAGAAATCCTATCTCTCTGGCCACAGTAATTAGTCCAGAGAAGGAACATGGCTCAAATTGATCCAATGGGAGTCCACCCTGAACTTTTCCTGATACTAGTAAGATGGAGTTTGAGTCTGGAAATCCTGGGGGCTCTTTTGCCACCACGAACCAAAGTGTGTCTGAAACTGAAGCTAGTACAGAGAAAGGCAGAGACAGTGTCATTCCAGGTGGCACTGGAGCACCAGGTGGCATTGGAGCCTCCAGTGTGTGCCTGCAGCTGTGTAATCCTGGGCTTTTTAATGACGTCAACCAATAAACTACCTTTTCACGTGAGCTTAGTCAAGATAGGTTTCTACCTCTTGTAATCAGGAGAATCCTGACTAATCCAGGTTTTCTCCCATTCTCAGTTCTCCGGTTCATCCCTCTTGCATTTATGGCCAGTTTGTCTACGAGTGTCTGTCTCTATCACTACTCAAATAGCTTCCATTTTGCTTTATGTTGTAGCTTCATTTTGGTCAAATAGATTGTCCAAACTCTCTCCTCACCTCCATCTGTTGACCTAATGGTAGTGGAGGGTTGTGAATGGGGAATTAACATCCAGCTAGCTTTTTGAAATTGTATCCTGGGATTTAGAAGCTTTTTTCACTGGCTGGCTGGATTGAAGCCAGCTCTTTGAATTTAACGCTGAATGTGGCTAAGACACATGTAAATATTACTCAAGAGCCCCTTACAATCTTAGCAATAACTAAATGAAGAAATATGGGAGGGAGGAAAGAAGAAAGAAGAGGAATGGCAGAGCAGGGCACAGACCCCTGTCTCTTGCCCCCACATCCCGTGTAAACACAGTGTTGTGATGTCACATTGTGGCTTCCCGAGGCCACAGATGCTTAAGACCTTTGAAGCCACTGGGCTATGCACAGTGTGGGAACCTGGCCAGTGCTCCACCTTAAGCATTGTCCAGCTTGCAGTGGCCATGCCTCAAGTTTTCACTCTTATTTTATCAAATATTCTTTCCCTGCTTAGCCCCATCCATTGAATAACAGTTTCCCTCCATCCCCAACTTCTCCGATTCTCTGGCTAAGTCACATCACCTCCTTCCTACCCCATTGTCCCGTACACTTTGTCTCAAGCTCCAGGGAGTCTCCAGTCCTTCTGAGACATCATTTATAAAACCAACCACTGTTACTGAACATAGAGGCTTACTGGTAACCACTCTAAGGGGAAGTGGAAAAATAGCCACTCAGAGATGAAGAGGGTTATTTATTGCACCTGGCATAGTATTTGGATGGGGTCTACTCACTGCCAAAGAGAAGCCTGGCAAAAAGTGGAAAATTGAATCCTGTTTTGTCCACACGCCACTCATGCCAATGATGTTCCGCTGAATTGACAGGCTCTCCGACTCCATCGATTGCTTCTTTTTGTCATCTGGTAGACTCAGAAACCGTTCTCCCTTGAGCTCTTTAGTTTCCTAAAGCTAAATACACACTGACTTGAAAGAACAATGGAGTAGAATAAACATATGTGTCCTCTAGCTGCATTTTGCAAGCAGAATCAGAGAAAGAAGAGGAGAGAGGGAAAAAATGGGTAGTGTGACAGAAAGAGCTGGGGGCTGGAGGAGGAGGAGGAGAGAAAGACAGAGAGAGAACGACACCTGATGGCAAATCTGCCTAGACTGCCCCAGCTGTGCTATGCCGGAAGTGTAGGTTTGCCCAACCCCAGCAGCTGTAGCTAGGACCCAGGTGTTTCTGGAACATTGACGTGATTCTGTGGTTGCTATCAGAACTAATGCGAGGGGGGAAAAGAATCTAAATTACATTTAAAAGGAATCTACCTTTTTATCGTTTAACCTTAGGCCTTCCCCAGCCATGCAGAAAAATCAATCTTGGCTAATCCACTGACCAAGAAAAAGGGAAAAGAACAGAAGAAAACGTTGCTTTAAACAGCTACTTGATGCTTAAAGAGTTATCAGAGGGAAGGTGATCCGAGAGCTCACCAGCAGAAATACAGGCTCAAAGGGCCGAATTGAGCGGCTTCTTATCCACATCCCCTGGCTGGTCATTAACCGGGGAGTCAAGGATAGAGTTACCTCACATCTTAGCTTATAGATCTTAAACCAACAGCAGCCATGCTTTCTTGACATCTCTTGCTGAGAGCTGGAAAAACTGGTTTCACTATTCTTGATAGAATATAGCCAACTATATGACTGTTAGGTAGGCATTAACTGCAGAAATCAAGATAGAGTTACTTGTACCTGTGATACAATAAAGGACATATCTACCATGTCTAATCTTTGTCCCTCGGTTCTTGGCACAGAACTTCAAAAACCCTTGGAATTTCCTAAGTGATAGGAGTGTCTTGTTATTCACAAGGAGTCCTTTTGACCATATCTCAGTTCACGCTAACAAAGTGACTCATGGTGGGGGTCTTAGATTCAAGGGAGGGGCTGGCCACTCCAGAAAGACCAAGCATATGATTCAGAGAGTGGAACTTATGGGCCTGTCCCCAAACACCAGGGAGAGAAGAGAGAATATTGAGTTCAATCACATAAATAATGATGCAATCAATTATGCCTACTTAATGAAACCCCATATAAAAACTGATGAACAGGTCATCAAGTGAGAGGGTGATGTACACTGACTCCATGCGGACAGAAGCTCCTGTCCTTGGGGCCCTTCTAGATCTTGCTTTTTGTATCTCTTTATCTGGCTCTTCATTTATATCCTTTATAATAAGACAGTAATTGTAAGCATCATGCTTTTTGAGGTCTGTGAGGCATTCTAGCAAATTATGCAACCTCATGATGTTATAAGAAACCCCAAATTTGTAGCTGACTGGGCAGAAACGTGGGTAGCCTGGGACTCCACTTCCAACTAGCAGCTGAGGAAAGGGCAGTCTTGTTGGGGTCTGGTGGGGACCTTGCCCTTTAACTTGTGGGATATGATGTTAACTTGGGAAGTGGTGAAGTCAGGATTGGACCGAATTGTAGGACACCCCGTTGGCATTAGAGAATTGGTGTCAGAATGCACTCCCTCTTCAGCAGGCTCGAGTAGGGAGGCCACAAAAGGGACTATGCAGCAGAAGGCACGTGGTCTGTGAGCTTTATAGTGACTTCTGTCACCTTATATTTTGACAGCAATAGAAAAATTGGTGGAATATTCAGTTGGGCTAAGAGGCAACGTTCATAGAATTTGGGACTGAATGTACCAGGGGATGAAGCCCATATGACTGTTCTGCAGCAGGATGACTCTTCAAATATCCAAAAACCATAATTTCTTTGCAATCTACTTATAATATTTCTAATTACCACCCCTCTACAAACACCCCCATCCAGCAATCACCTCACCCCAACTTTAATCTCAACCAGAGCACTTACTGGCACTTGGCATGAAAGGCATTTGCTGAAGTCCCAGGAAGAGAAGAGTGACAGAGCCACAGAGGGTGCCTGTCAGACTCGCTAGGAATGGGGAACGTGGGTGTAGCAATCAATAAGGATGACCACACAGTTTCTTACTTTTTTCTTCTTTTTCTACTGTGGTAACATAAAAACATTTATTGTTTTAGCCATTTTTAAGCGTCCAATGCTGTGGCATTAAATACATTCACATTGTTCTGCAACTATTACTATTGTCTATATCCAGAATTTTTTCATCTTCCCAAACCTAAACTCTGTACCCATTCAACACCAACTTCCCATTACCCCCATCCCCAGCCCCTGGCAATCAGCATTCTACTTTTTATCTCTGTATATCGGATTAATCTAGGTTTTACAAACAAGTGGAATCACAATATTTCTTCTTTTGTGACTGGCTTTATTCACTTAGCATAATGTCTTCCAGGTTGATTCCCGCTGTAGCACGTGTCAGAATTTCCTTCCTTTTTGAGGCTGCATAATATTTCATCATATGTATATATCATTTAGTTTTCCTATTCATCTGTTGGTGGATACTTGGGTTGCTTTCGCTTTTTGGCTATTGTAAATAAAACTGCCATAAACATGGGTGTATACAAATATCTATTTGAATCTCTAACTTCAAATCTTTTGCGTATATAACCAGGAGTGAAATTGCTAGATTACATGGTAAGGTTTTTTTATACGGTAATTCTACGTTTAATTTCTAAAGGGAACTATTATATTTTTCCACAGCACCTGCACCATTTTTGTTACCTTTTAAAAAATGTTTTCTCTAGGTTTTAAAAAATGCTCTTATTTATTTATACATTCATTAATTCTTAGATATGGGGATCTCACTATATTGCCCAAGGCTATTCACAGACAAGATCACAGGACACTGCAGCCCCAAACTCCTGACCTCAAGTGACTGTCCCACCTCAACCTCCCAAGTAGCCGGGATTACAGGCATATGTCACCACTCTCAGCTTAAAAATTATATACTTCTTGTGTGTGTTTTGAATTGGTAATATATTCACATGATACAAAACACAAGATTGATCACAAAATATGTACCTTTTACTCCTGTCTCCAAGCCTTTTAGTTTCCCCTCTGGAGGTGGCCAACGTTACTATTTACCGCTGCTCTACTATAGCACCACAAGTCACCCCAATATCCAAGCAGGTTTCAAAATTCCAATCTGAGGCTGGCTTTGTGAACAGAAATGTTTTCAAATTATCTGCTGTCTGCTCAAAGAAGGGGTTAATGGAGAGCAGAACTCTGAAATGCACTGTATATAATGAATAACAAATACCCTTTTAAGATGAGTATTTTAAAACACCAACATGTTATTATCCAAAATGTATAAAAGTGTCTCTCTTTTTTTTTTTCTGGCCCTGAGTACCACATTGAAAGCATTATCTAATGCCCACTCCAGAAGATTAGATCCCTCTGAAAGAAAAGAGTCAACATGCATAACACATCACAGCACCATCCTGCATCTTTTCCATTTGGGTTCACAGTTAGACATTCCCTGGTTTAAGGGAAAGAGCATTTGCAAAATGGCTCTTGGGGCTTAATTGGCATTTCTTTCTTTTGCCGGGAGGTGTAATCCAGGAGAGGAAACTGCGAAGCCATTTAAGAACATTACCATTGTTCCTAAATACCCACGTCCAAGGTTAGTGAATACAACTGGAAAAGCCCAAAGAGCACCTAGGGAGATTAAGGGAGGTTTTGAAGCAGAACGCATGATTTTAATGAACTTGGGCTCTGCCTCATGGAAGAAGAATCTATCTAAATACATTAGGGCCAACAGAGCAGACAGCAGACGGGAGGCAGCTACCTAAATGCGAGAGATGCTGTTCTCAGTAAGTTGTGAAACGCTGCAAATAGATTTGGGTGGGTTTGAAGCCCTGAGTCGCTACAGGGTGCTAATGATGATTTCCATACTGTTGGCGAGAGAGAGACTCCCCAGCAGGGTGTCGAGAGCCACAACATATGCACTCCAGCTGTCCTTGTGAACCTCCCCCTTGTACCCCTCATGGCAGAGGTCTCTGCTTGGTTTCTTCCTCTCACTGAGCAGATGAATTAATTTGTTTGGTGATTGGAGAAGGATTTTTGGAAAGAAGAGTATATAATAGGTTAGTGCCAAATAGAAATAATTTTGCACGGGATCATCGTTGCGTCCTTTTTAACTTCAATATGAATGTTACCTAAACAATAAGATGTATAAAGTCAATGTGATCACATTTCAACACCTGTATCCGAACCACAAGAAATAAAATGTTACAGATTTTAAACAAATCTCATGTTTGACTCTGAGAGTTCAAAATGTACCTGATCTTTCTGTTGAGGTTCTTTGGTGAAGGGGATTTCTGGCACCAACTAACCAGAGCCAGACAAAACTTCACAAAAGCACTCTACTTATGATTATAGTTACAGCAAAAGAATAGAAATCAATCAGAGTCAGCCAAAAGGAGAGACACACACAGCAAAGTCAGAGAGGGTCTCAAATGTAAAACTTCCTTAGTCCTCTTTCATGCATTCAGGGTGCATCACCCTCCTGAAACATTGATAAGTTCAGAGTATTACACACAGCTGAGCTTGGTGCCCACGGTTTTTACTGGAGCTTCAGTATGCAGCATGAATGATGAAACCATTGACTATGTGACTCGATCTCTAGTCCTTTCCTCCCCAAAGACTGGTCTGATATCAAGGTATCCAAAAGCCTCTATAATCTCATGGTTGGTCTTTCTGTCATGGCCAGACTCCATCCTGAGTCTTTTCCTTAACATAAACGACCTAGAGCCCTATTGCGAGTCACCTCATAAGCACAACCTATCAGACCTACCATTAACAGCAAAGACACTCCTATTACTTAGGAAATTCCAAGGGTTTGGAGACTACCTCCCAAAAACTAGGGACAAAACTCAGCCAAATCTTTTATTTATAAGGTAGATAGAAAACAGTAAGTGAGGCCGGGTGCGGTGGCTCACGCCTGTAATCCCAGCACTTTGGGAGGCCAAGATGGGCAGATCATAAAGTCAGGAGATTGAGACCATCTGGCTAACACCGTGAAAGCCAGACTCTACTAAAAATACAAAAAATTAGCCAGGCATGATGGCGTGTGCCTGTAGTCCCAGCTACTTGGGAGGCTGAGTTAGGAGAATCCCTTGAACCCAGGAGGCAGAGGTTGCAGTGAGCTGAGATGGCACCACTGCACTCTAGCCTGGGTGACAGAGTGAAACTCTGTCTCAAAAAATAAATAAATAAAATAAATAAAATAAAATAAAACAGTAAGGGACAGAAACTTGCAAATTTTGTCATTTTATGATCTCTATTTTGTAAAGAGTGGAGAGGTGATAGAGATTTCAGGAGGTTAAATAACGTGTTCAAGTAAGCGGAGGAGCTGTCACTCAACCACACTGTATCCAAATTTCTGATTCTTAAGTTTCCATTCTTAACACTATACTAACAACCCTTTGCTTGGCTTACAGGCATATTGGGAAAATAAATTAGAAAAATATGAATTATTTATCATCTGAAAGGGAATAACCTTGTGAGTCAAGGCTATAAGATTACCATTATTACTATGTCACTGATTATTACTGTTAGCAATATTATTTAATTTTTATACTTCACATTAATCTATCTACTTATTGCAAAAGTGGTTTCTACTTAGTATATGAGTTCCTATTATAAAGAACTCTCTTTTAGAGAGAAATCAAGTCTTTATATTATGATAAGCAAAATTCCATGTAGTTCCTCAACATTTGTTAATTATAATACCTAATATGTGCCAACTTGTAATGTACAGCTTGGAAGGTATAGAAAGACGAGTAAAACATAGGCTCTCACCAACAAGACAAGCGTGCATAGAATAACACAACTTAAGGCAGAATGTGATAACTGTCAAACACTCATAGAAAGCCCTCTGCTGGTTCAGAGGAGAGAAAAGATAGCACATAAGCCTCAAGGGATCAAGAAGAATTTCATATCCACATCTTGAAGGACACACAAAATTTGGAGAGACTTGGATGGGTAAGAAGATTGGGTTTCCTCAAGAAAGGGATCTAGTATCAAAATTAGACCAGGATCTGTCACATTTATAATGCATCAACGGGTGACAGTACTTCTGTATCCACAGTTTTTACTAGGGCTTCATTATGTAGATGTAATTGATTAAACCACTGGCCACATGCCATTAAACCAGGCACAATTCAGAATGTTTTAAAGGATGGGAATGAGTATACAGTTTAGTGATAACATATTTTTGTGGGATGAACACAGCATTTAAAATTTAAAAAAAATTGGCATCATCAAAATTCTATTAGCTATATTAATGTTGAGTGAAGCTCTAACTCCTCTAGCACCAGTTTGTCATTCTAAAAATGAGGGCAGATACTACCTAACTCTTAAGGCTTTTGTTAGAGTTAAATGAAAAATATATTGAAAAACTTACATTCTGTGAACTAAATAACATTAAGCAAATATTAGGTTTTACAATTTTTGTTGTTGTTTGTTTGAATTACAGGAAACCAGCAGAGCTATGACAAACAATATCAATGAAAAAAAAAATTGAAACCATACCCTGGAGGGTGGGGTATGAGGAGGCTGAGCTTTGTCCAGTAGGAACGATAGGAACTAACAAGTCAGTTCATGTCATGTTTTGTGTTGTTTTGGTTTGGTTTGTTGAAGGCGATTATAAAAGCATTAGTACTTATTATTTCAAGAATAGCAAGCATTAACTGAGAAAAAGTAAAATTGTTTATCTGAAATTTTCAGTGAGAATAAGCATGGAATGTGGTGCAAATTTGTCTTTGAAGATTATGTGAGCAGGTTCATTTTTTCAGTGGTAACACCTAGGAGAATAGACAAAAGGCTAAAGACACTTACCTGGCTTCCCCATTCCCCTATCTAGAAGTCAGAGTATGGTACGATGGTCTGTGAAGATGACTTTCAGGCTGAGAACTTGAAGCACTTCCAGCAATTACTCCAGCAGTCTGCATAATTATCTTTCTGCCTCTCAGTTTGCCTTATCTAGTCCTCAGAAGCTGAGGGAATGAGAAATGTGACTCCTCATTTGGCTTCATAGCCAGAGTTGAAGAGAGTAGAGAAAAACATCTATTAATTTAAAGTGTCCAAAATATTCGTGTGCAATTAATTTTCTAATAAATAGAGATTTCAAAGAGATTTACCTTAACTAGGTCTGACTGTAAAAATTTAATCAAATCATTTTAATTATTTAAATATTTGGGTGGGCTTTACCATCACAGGGCTAGAACCTAAATACTTTTATTTTTAATACTGAGATTAACTATTTTAAATCAGTTTATTATAAAATGTTCAGAATTCTAAAACACAAAGAGGATAATGTGATAAATTTTGCTATACTCTTCACCCATATTCACCAAGTGTTAAGAGTTTGCTGTACTTACTACATCCATCCTTCCTTCTCATCTTTTTTGATGGTATAGCTTTTAGTTTTGTATCTACTTTATATCTCTAACAAATATATAAAAGCTTTCTACAAGTTTTGTACATATTGTTATGTTTATGCATATTTTTGTTGTTATTGTAAATAGATTTATCTCCTCCATTAAAACCTCTAAGTAGTTATTGTTCATGTTTAATGAGATTATTAATTTCTATCAGTTGATTTTGTATTATCTTTTACTAAATTCTATATTGTTTACAGTAGTCTCTTTCACTAGTTCTCTTGATTTTTCAAATATAGAATATCTTCATTATTACATACATTTCTAGAAATTCTACAGTTTTGCTTCATATTTTCCATTTAACTCAAGAGTCTTTAAGAAAGATAATTTGTTGATTATTTCTGATTTAACTGTAATTTTGAAAGAAAAAGAGCTGGATTGTTATGTCTATTTTCAAAAATTAACTGAAGTTTTCCTTTGTGTTTTAATGCATGGTAAATGTCTACAAATGACCAAAAGCACTAGGAAAAAAAAGTGTATTCTTCACGATTGGGATTCAGAGTTCAATATACAGCTATATGAACTACCTGTTTTTAGCCCTTCTCTGTTCTTAATTTTTGTAAAAATTTCACTGTCTTGAAAAAAAGTTATAAAAATCTTTTGTTATTTGTATTTTTCTATTCTTTCATATTCTATATTTTTTGTTTGTAAAAGTTGCAATTTTACTTTCTGCATAGATATTAGTAACTATTACATCTTTACTGTGTATTGTATTCTTTAGATTCCTTCAATGACCTTCATGTCTTTCAATGTTTGTTGGCATGAAATCTATATTATTCTGATATTCAGATCATGTCCTCTGCTTTCTTTTTACTTTTACTTGACTGATACGTTTTGATCTATATTTTCACTCTTAGCCTTTCTAATCTACTTTTTTTCCTTGGTATGTTTTCTATAACAGCATGGGGTTAGGTTTTGCTTTGTTAAGATCAATTTTTTTCTTTTATAGGTAAGTACGTTTACATTTATGGCTACAATCAATATTGTTTTCTCAGTGCTGACCTATTGTGTTACATATTATTTCTTTGTTGAATCATGTGAAATTGCTAATAGCCTATTGTTTATGACCTACCAAAATGCCAATTGTATCCATAAATATTTACGTATTTACATATGTCTATGACTTTTAATGTTCACAAACATACACAATATGCATACAAAGTGCTTTAATTTGTGATTTGTTTTTTAATTATTTGAAATTTAGAAATTTTTTTTTTATATTCTACTGGTTATCATTATTTAATGCTCTTATTCCTTCTATAAAATCTCAACCAGGAATCATTTTTTCTCCCCTCTTCTCTCTTCCCACTATCCACATTATCTCTAGTATTAACTTAATGAGAAATTTTAAGGCAACTTAAGCTTCAACTACTTCCATTGTCAGCCTCAAGCAATATCCTCTTGCTCCCACCTAGCATGCATCAGGCAATCTGTAAAATTATTCTTCTTTCCATTTGCTAGCCTCTTTCTTGTCTCATGTTTGTTAGTTTTTATTATATGACGCTGTCATAGCACACATCATCAGTACACTTTTTACATTTTTATCTCCAATTTCAAGTTGTTGTTCTATATTTAAATACATTCACACTTATCTCTGAGAACTTGTGCTAGATTTTCTAGAATCACTTATTGCTCATTCTCCAGTAAATGTCTCAGGAACAGCTCGTGAGGGTAACATTTCATGAGATCTTGCAGTTCACAATGCTGGACTTTTTCCTCTTACCTCGTACAACCTTTGACTTGCATCTTTTTTTCATGATTTTGTTTAAAATATTTCTCTTGTTTTTAAACAGAAAATGTTGCTGTCAATAATTCTGATTTGTGTGTGTGTTTGTTTTTGAGACAGGGTCTCACTGTGTCACCCAGGATAGAGCAGTGGCACAATCATAGCTCAGTACGGCCTGAAACTCCTAGGCTCAAGTGGTCCTCCCACTTCAGCTGCCCAAAGTGCTGGGATTACAGCTGTGACCTGAGAGATCTAATTCAAATCTGATTTTCTATCTCTTAAAATGAGTTGGTCTTTTTGTCTGAATTTCCAAAGAAGTTTTTTGTCTGTTTGTTTGTTTTTAACTTTTAAAGTCCAGTTATTTTATTAGGATTTCCTTGGTGATAACTGTTTTGGGTTGATTTTTCCAGTTAAAATAAATATGTAAATCTTAAAATTTCTCCTATTTCAGCAAACTGTTCCTGATTTATAATTTAATTTTCATTTTTCTTCATTAGGGACTGTTTTGTTAGATCCTCCTTTTTTTTCATTATTTCTTTATCTTTGCTTGTCTTCTCGTCTTTCATTTTGTCTCAAATCATTTTTATCTTTTTCTTTATTTCTGTTTGATTTCCTTCATTTTTCCTTTTCTATCTTTTGATTTTTCTCACTGTAGCCTTCTAAGTATCTTTTTTCTTATGTGTTGCTACTTATTAGTCTTTATTTATTAGTGTATTTTTAAAAATAACTCTTTCCTGAGTTCTGTAAGTTCTCAATTCATAGCCATTGGCTATTTAACTATTTCTTCTTTTTCTTTAATTTCTTTTAATTAAATTTCTTTTAATTAAATTTCTTTTAATCAGTTAATTGTTTCTTTAATTTCTTTTCTCTAACTTTGCTATGGCATGTGTGATATAATGATTTATATAGTTTATACATAAACACACATATACAGGTTTTCATCCACAGTTCCTGGATCATGACTCCATAACTCTGGTTGCAGTTTTCCTTTATAATGTGGGGTGCTTCATGCCTCTGAAGCAGACCTCAGGAAACAGAATCTCTCTCTTTGACCTCCTCTCCCCTGCCCAAGGCAGGACTCTAACCTGATTATGGGCTAGAAGACTCTCATTCAGAGCGGGTCCTGCCCCAACACCCTAGAGGAGGGGATGCTGCACAGAGAGGCCAAAAACAAAAACGTCTGAGCAGGCAGGCCTTGCTGGGTTTAGATCATGCACTTTTTGCCCAGTCACATTTCTGAATGGTTGTCAATCATGTTTATGTAATGAAGCTACCGTAAAAACCCAAAAGGACAGGGCTGAGAGAGCTTCCAGGTAGCTGACACGTGGAGGTTCCTGGAGGGTGCTGTGTCAGGGGAGGACGTGGAAGCTTCACACCCCTTACCCCATGCCTTGCCCTACATGTCTCTTCATCTGTATGCTTTGTAATATACTTTATAATAAACTGGTAATCTTAAGTGTTTCCCTGAACTGCTTCAGCAAATTAATCAAACCAGAGGGGGTCGTGGGAACCCCAACTTGAAGCCAGTAGGTCAGAAGTTCCAGAGGCTCAGATTTGCAGCAAGGAGTATCTGCCACAAGGGTGTGTTGGTGAGGGTGGTCTTGGGGACTGAGCCCTCAGCCTGTAGGATCCGATGCTATCTCCAGGTAACTAGTGTGGGATTGAACTAAAGGTGAATTTGAGGTGAATTAGAATTGAATTAGTTGGTGTCCACTGTTTGTTGATGGGGAACCTCTACCAAAAGTATGTGGTCACAGAAGGCTTCTGTGTTCATTGCTGTGGTATGAGAGCAAAGGAAAAAATGTGATTTGAGTGTTTTTCCGCATCAGCGTGTTACAGTTTTCATCTGTTTTGTGTTCACTTTTTCTGGTGTTATTTGTTATTATCATTTTAATAATAACTTTGTATTTTTTTTCTGTGTGTCCCCTATTTAAATGAAATGGCTTTTTCTAGACTATTAGGGGACAGTTCCTGATCAGTGGAGACCAGGGAATGAACTAGGGTCCTTCTCTTAGCTTCATCTTTGCTTGTTACTAAGAAGGACTCAAAATATATCATCCCATCCATCTCTCAGACCAAAGCCTGGCCAAGAAGGTTTCTTGCCTTCAGTGTTGTGTTTCCTAGTGCTTTCCCCTTTAGATGAGTCATTTCATTGTTACATGACTTCCTGGGATCGGATTCCTCTGGGCCCACAATCTCCTCCCCACACCACTTACCATCTCAACTGTCCAGAGTCATTTCCTAGCTCAATGTGTCTGCTTCTGGCAGTTTTCCCCTCAGGATGAGACTACATTTCTGGAAAGGGATATTAGTTGGATATTTTGGCTATCATCAAGGGTTTGCTCTACTGTCTCATTGTCGGGTCTCTTGTGATGCCATGTGCAGGCTCCTGCTTTCACTTGCAACTTTGAGCATATCAGAACTTGTAGTTTCACAGTTATTCTCAGGCTTGTCCACACAGATTTTTATTCCAGGTGAGGCCTTGTTTTAAGGGTGAGTCTTTATGGGTGATCTTGGGTTCTATAGCTTTTAGGGTTTATCAGAGGTTTGCATTGAGCCCACCACTCTCTTTTCCTGTTTCTGCCACCTTGCACCATCTGAATTCCAGTGTTTCTACCCCGCCCAATTGCTGCCATCTCTCCACAGCGAATTGCCTTTAGATGCCATTGCCATATGTGGTTTTGACTACACTCACCAGTACTCTATCACCTAGTATTAACAATATATAATCTATGCATATTTTTACACTAGTCTTAATTTTCTATTTGGTTTTCTGGAGCAGTTTTGAAAAGACTGAGAAACTACAATGCCACCATAATCTCACTAGCACCAGAACTCAGGATCAATATATTTTATAGAATGTGGAAGAATGAAGCTTCCACATATTCTTTATAAAATCTTATAATTTTAGAATGTGAGTTCTCTAAAATTCTTAAAGGTCACAGAGTCCAATACACTCCTGTAATAGGAAAGATAATTGAAGTCCAGAAAGTGAAAAAGACTTTCTCAAAGCCCATGTAAAAAGTATTAGAGCCAAATAAGAAATATAGCTTTCACAGAATCTTGGTGTTAGCAGGAACCTCAGGGCATGTGGTCCATCTTCTTACCCAGTGTACAGAATTCCCTAGGAAGACAGGCAGCCAATATCCCCTTGATTTTTTTTTTTTTTTTTTTTGATGGAGTTTCACTCTGTCACCCAGGCTGGAGTGCAGGGACTCAATCTCAGCTCACTGAACCTCCACCTCCTGGGTTCAAGCGATTCTCCTACCTCAGCCTTCTGAGTAGCTGGGATTACAAGCATGTGCCACCACGCCCAGCTAATTTTTGTATTTTTGGTAGAGATAGGGTTTCACCATGTTGGTCAGGCTGGTCTCAGACTCTTGACCTCGTGATCTGCCTGTCTCAGCCTCCCAAAGTGCTGGGATTACAGGCGTGAGCCACCGTGCCCAGCCCCCTTGAATATCTTAAAGGAGGAGATGTCTAACTCAACCATTTCCCCATGTGGAAAAGACAAACTTATCTTTTCACTTTTTTCCTTTTTGAAAAGTATAAACGGACACAGACAAGGATGAATTGATGCAGGTGTCATTGCATTTGTTCCGTTTCCTCTCGGTTTAGAAGCTGACTTGGAAGCACCTCGAGGTTGATTCACAGTCTGAGTGGGAAAGAATATTCAAGTTCATCTAGTCTAGTGTGATTCATTAGTCTATGCTTAAACATGTCTGGCAGCTCACTCTGTCATCGATTGTTCGGGAGTTCTTCCTAAAGTGAGATGATGCACATGAGCGTATTTGTGGATTATGCAACATTTTATAAATCTAAGATTGTCAGATTTCTTATATTGAATGGAATTTTCTTCCCCTTAACTTCCAAGCATTGTTCTTGGTTCTGCCCTCTGAATCTATGCAGAATAACTCTCATTACTCTTGTATTTTGCAATGCTTGAAACGCTGGAAGACAGCTATTGGGCTCCTTCCTTGTGGCTAAGGCTTATCTTTTTCCATGCTTATAAACACAGCCAGCACTTTTATTCCTCTTGTGGCACTGTCTCCAGTTCTCCCAGCAATCTGTTAAATCTCCTTTTAGCACACTAGAGCTTATTAATGTTTCTCTTAATATGCCAAAAATAAACAGAGTGGTACTAAACTTTCTTTGACTCAGCATCACACTTACATCAGCACAGTGTAAGACAATGAGTCATTCCAGTGCTTCTTATTAAGCCTGATTTGTTTTCAGTTTGCATTCAACTAAAAACACCTAATATTTTCCAGTGAACTTCTAGTAAAGTAGTTCTCCCACTTCTTGGGCGTGTGGGTAGTTGATATTTTTGGTCTTAGATGTAGGAAAATAGCTTTGTAGGCACCAACACAAATCCTGACAGAACTCCAGTGACTTACTGAACCAGGGGACCTTGACTCTTTTGGGCATCAAGGTTCTCTCTGATATACTCCATACGTTTCTTGGGATTTAATTCTTCCCTGGCTATATCTGCTCTATTCCTTTTCATTTGAATATCATACTCCTAGATAGAGAAGTCCAAAGAAAAGTAGTGGCTCAACAATCCCCTTCTCACTCTTGGTAATAATTTCTACCACTTTCTACCACTCCCCTGGCACCACTGCTGTTTCCTTTTTACCGCTGTCTGTACCCGTATATCATTGAGTACCCAAGCAGTGGTGCATGCTGTCCTCATTCTCCTGTTTACTTTTTTCCTTATTAATACAGTATGTATTTGTCTTTTCTCTGTCAAACCCTGAGCCAACCATGTTCCACAGGCCACCCGGGGAGGTATAGGAAAAGGAACACACAGGGCCCACCAGACATGGAAGAAAGAACTGTGGGAGGTGGAGGCGGCTCCTTCACAAGGCGAAGAGGATGAGAAAGGCCACCATCAGGCAGAAGAGCTCGAAGGCCTCCCAGAGGGCAAAGCCCAGAAGGGCATAAGAGAAGAGCTGCCGCTTCAGAGAAGTGTCCCTGGCATAACCCATGATGAGTCTCCACAGTCCCAATCTCAGCCTCAGAGCCAGGCACTCCAACTACGGCAGCCCCAGCACCAGCGAACTTGGCTGCTGTGTTGAAGACCCTTGAAATGGTGCTGGTTTGGAAGCTGTGGCTAGGGACAAGTGAGGTAAGGGGACATGAGACTGCCAGCTGCCAAGCTGCTGAGACTCTCGTCTGTCAGTGTCTCTGGTCGTGTTTCAGCACCACTGAGGATGGTGGATGGCTCAGCAGCTGTGAGGCGCTCTTGACCAAGGAGGGAGTGGAGAGGAACTTGGAGCAAGCATACATTTTCAGCGGGTGAGGGGCTGTGGCAGAGAGCTGCTCCCAATGCAGGGGAGACCAGGAAGACTCTCCTGTTCAAGCACACACTGGGGTGTCTGGAAGAGGGAATGATTAGGAAGATATAAGATTGGATGATGTATATTGATCCTCTTTAAGAGGCAGATATCTGCTGTCAGCACATCTTGATATATATTCCCTGTTCACTCATTATCCAGGACAGCACCTTTATATCTTCTAACACCCTGTATTTCCTTATCTACCAAACAGGGATTTTTAGTGGTAACCTGCACCGCCTTTGTAGGATAGCCTACATTTCCTTAGAACATTCCTAGTAATATAATTGAGTCTTCTCACTCCCCTATTTACCATGTAGACCTTATCTATTGAAGCCGTATGCTAAAGAAGACCCTTACGGTGCTAAGGAGTACACCTTGGGGCCAAGAAGTCAAAAGCCTCCACCCTAGTGTGTATTTTCAAGTGCTGACTGGCCAGTTTCTATCAAGGATCCACTAAACCACTAATGAGAGCCTCAAAAATAAACATACTACAAAACAAACACTTGGAGAGAAAGGTTAATTTTTAAGTACGTTCCTATCATTTTTCCTGATAATGCCCAAGTACTGGTCATAGGATGTGTTTTTACGTTGATAAGGGAGAGTGGAGGCTATGAAAAGGAAATAGGACTAAAAGATGAGAACAAGGGTGAAGCATGAACTGGTCTATGAGCTGGGATTCAGACGGCACATTTCCCGCTTCCAGAATTGTGGTGAACACCGTGAGGTCGATACACGTTACTGAGAGAGAGAAAGATGTATTTTCATATTTATTCACTATTTAATGAATATAAATGAATATATACGTATACTTCTGTATACTTTTGTACATCCATCTAATGATATCTCTGTTTGAAAGATCGAATATTCCCGTTACCCATCCCAAAATTTCTCTACCTGCCCATCACCACTCTCATCTACTTTCATATTATCTTAGAACCTGAGTTTTCTGTTTATCAAATCTTCTGTTTTTCTTTATTATTTTATGACCTATATTTTTATTTCTAAACAATATATTATTTAGTCTTGCATGTTTTTTAACTTTACGTAAGTGGAATTATACTGTATATTTCTTTACCTTGCTTTTTTGCCTGTTCAATTTCATATTCCTGAGATTCATTTATGTTGCTGTATATTGCTATAGTTCATTTATTTCTACTGGTATATAGTATCACATTTATTCAGCAATATATTATCCATTCTATTGTTGATGGACATTTGGATAGTTTCTAATTTTTTTTTAATCAAAAAGAGTGCTAGGATTAACATTCCTATGCATGTCTCCTGGTGGTATGGACCAGAGTTTCTGTGGGTGTATATCAAGGAATAGAATTGCTAGGTCAAAAGTTATATGTATTCTTAAGTAAACTGGGCAATTCTAAGTTAAAAAAAAAGGCACCAATTTTCATTTTTATATACTGTGTGTAAGAGTTCTGATTGAAGTCACATCCTTGCCAAACTTGAAATAGTCAAACTTTAATTTTTGCCAATCTATTGAATACGAAATATTTCCTTATGGTTTCAAGTAGCATTTACCCATGAATGAGGTTAAGTGTTTTGTTTTATGGTTTTCTTCATTTCTAGCTCTTTATCTTCTTGTAGTTTATTCATTTTAATGGATGTTTGGGTGGTTCTTGAGACATTTTAAAATAGATTCTGTATACTAATTATTTGACAATTACATGTGTGAAACAATTTTTATTTCCCTTTGAAAAATCAAACTTCTTAATTTTAATCTAGTCTCACTGGGTGGTTTGTCTATGTATGAGATAATACGTCTCCCCAGTCTCTGTCTTGCCTGTTTATTTATGTAACAGTTAATTCGATGAGCAAACGTTTTTAATTTTGATATCTGGTTTATTGGTTACTTCCTTTTATAATTATTGTTTTCAATATCTAAGAAATTTTTCACCTTCAGAAAATATCTTCCTATTTTCTTCAAAAATCTTTTCAATTTTTCTTTTTAATTTTATATCTATTTGTTATTTGTTTTGTATGGTGAGGTAAGGGTTTGGAGTTCATTTTTTTCCCACATAGATATTCAGGTGACTGAGCACAATAGTTGAAAATACGTTTTGTTGTTGTTGTTGTTGTTTTTAAAGATGGAGTCTCACTCTGTCACCCAGGCTTGAGTGCAGTGGCCTGATCTCGGCTCACTGCAACCTCCACCTCCTAGGTTCAAGCAATTCTCCTTTCTCAGCATCCTGAGTAGCTATGATTACAGGTACATGGAGCCCCCACACCACCATGCCCAGATAATTTTTGTATTTGTAGTAGAGATGGGGTTTCACTATGTTGGCCAGGCTGGTCTCAAACTTGTGACCTCAAGTGATCCATCTGCCTTGGCCTCCCAAAGTGCTGGGATTACAGGCATGAGCTACTGCACCAGCAAGCTGAAAAACTTTTTTCTATTGAATGATTTCAGTGTCTTTATCAAAAATCAGTTGACTGTATCATTGTGGGTTTATTTTGAATTATCTATTCTGTTTTGGTAGTTTTCATCCAATAGGTCTTCATTTTGTTTTTTTGCCCCATTCTCTGTCTCTTCTTCTGGGTCTCCAATTACATATATATTAGACTGGTTAATATCTTTACACAGGTCTCTAAAGCTTTGTTTCTTTTTATTCAATATTTTCCTCTCCATTTCTCAGCTTGTGTAATTTCTATGGTTCTAGTTTTATGTTTATTGACTTTCCTCTACCATCTTCAATCTGCTATTAAACCCGTTTAGTGAATTTTTCGTTTTAGTTATAGTATTTTTCTGCCCTAAAAGTTTCATTTTGTTCTCTTTTATAGGTTTTATTTCTCTAATTATATTCCACATCTGTTCATTATGAATATATCTTCCTCTAAGTTCTTAAACATATTCATAATAGCTGCTTTAAAGTCTCTGTCTTCTAATTGCAGCATCTGCATCATCTTGGAGTTGGGGTCTTTTGACTTATTTTAATCTTGGTTATTGGTCATGTTTTTCTATTTCTTTCACATGTGTATTGATAATTGATTGATACTGGACATTATGAAAATTGTGTAGAGTCTGAATTTTGTTATTTTCCCCTGAAGAATTATTTTTGTTAACTATAGTGGACTTGAAACTCCAAATTTTGTTTCTCCTGCAGTTGACAAAAGCTTAAATCTCTCCTTAATTCTTTCAGCTTCCCCTGTTTTCCTCAATGTGTGTGTGTTATTTTGTTCTTTCCTATTTGTCACACTTCTTTCTGGGATTTTCCCTATGCAAAGAGAGGAAATGGTCAGCCAAAGATTTAGGTAGATTTTATGTGCAGGTGTTAGGGTTCATTCCTCTGTGGATCTCTATTTTCTGGGATTTCTCATCTTTCTACCTTTTTTTTTTTTTTTTTACCAGTCTCAATTTCTGTTCCTTAACACATTAAGCCAATAAGACTATGGCTTTCTGTGCATTGAGATTTGTTGCATTGGAGAATGCCACAAACTAAAATACATACTTCAACATTAATTTTTATACCGTTGATTCCTCATTAGTTTCTTTCTGTGTGTGGTAATACTCCTGTTTCTCTAAAACTTAGATAATTCTAAAAATATTTTCCCATATTTTTGTTATCTAATGAAAGATTAATGCAGCCAAGCTATTCTACTGTTACTAGAAGCCAGAAAAATTGATGTATTTTTAAAATTACATTTTCTCAGTGGTTTTTGCTGAGTATAGAAATGCGATTAATGTTTGTATGGTGATTTTACATCCAACATCCTTGCTTAACTCTCTTCTTTATTCAAATACATTAGATCATTGCAGGTTTTCTACATATACAATAATATAATGTGAAAAATCACACTTTTGTTACCTCTTTTCAAATTCTTCTACTTTTTATTATGTTTTCTTGCCTGTTAGCACTGGCTAGGACTTTCAGTGCAATGGTGAATACAAGTGGTAAGAATAAACACCTTTGACTTGTCCATTTTTTGCTGTTAATTAACAATTAACTTGAGGTTTCTTGTGGATTTCATGTAACTGTTAAATAAATTATTCTTTTTCTAATTTTCTAACAGTTTTAAAAAATCATATAAATGTGTGCAATTCCTATAACACTCATCTACATCTATTCAAATAACCATATGATTTTAATTTTTTTCTTAATTTATCAATGCATTGAATTATAGTCATTGACAGTCTAATGTTAAACTAATCTTGCATTAAAGAGATCTAACACAAGATCTGGTCATCACATATCATCTTTGTAAATCCATTAAGGGATGTTATTTGCTAATATTTTGTTTAGAGCTTTTGCATCCATGTCTGTAAGAGATATTGACCTACAGTAACCATTTCTTGTACTGTTATTCAACTATTGATAACAACATTTAGGCTTTTAAGACAGAAACCATTGTTAAGCAGCTTATAACTCTAGAGGAAACAGTCTATTTTTATTTTGGATTCAGAAACTTATATGCAGTACTGTTACATGGATATAGTACATAATGCTGGGGTTTGGACTTCTATTGATCCCATCACCCAAAGAGTGAACATAATACCAAATAGGTCATGTTTCAATTGTTTTTCCCTCCTCTCACTCTCCTCCCTTTTGGAGTCCCCAGAATCTACTATGTAAAACAGTAGATTTGTTACATCTCTATGTACCCATCGTTTAGCTCCTAGTTATAAGAGAGAATATGTGGTATTTTATTTTTTATTTCTGCATTAATTCACTTAGGATAATGGCCCCCAGCTCCAGCCATGTTGCTGCAAAGCACATGATTTCATTGTTTTTTATGGTTGCAAAATATTCCATGGTGTATATGTACCACATTTGCTTTATCCAATCTACCATTGATGAGCACCTAGGTTAATTCCATGTCTTTGCTTTTGTGAATAGTGCTGTGATAAACATATGAATGCAAGTGCTTTTTTGGTACAAATAATTTCTTTTCTTTTTAGTAGATACCCAATAAAGGGATTGCTGGGTTGAATGGTAGTTCTTTGTTTAGTTCTTTGAGGAATTTCTAAACTGCTTTTCACAGGGGCTGAACTAATTTACATTCCAACCAACAGTGTATAAGCATTCCCTTTATCTCCATTCTTGCCAAAATCTATTGTTTTTTAACTTTTTAATAAGAGCCATTTTGACTGGCATGAGATGGTAACTCATGGCAGTTTTAATTTGCATTTCTCTGATGATTAGTGATGTTGAGCATTTTTTCATATGCTTCTTGGCCACTTGTATGTCTTCCTTTGAGAAGTGTCTGTTAGTGCCCTTTGCCCACTTTTTAATGGAGTTATTTGGTTTTTTCTTGTTGATTTAAGTTCCTTATATGTTCGGAGTATTATTCCTTTGTCGAATGCATAGTTTGCAATTACTGTCTTCCGTTCTATAGGTTATCTCTTTACTCTGTTGATAATTTATTTTGTCCTGCAGAAGCTCTTTAATTAGCTCCCAGTCATCCATTTTTGTTTTTGTTGCATTTGCTTTTGAGGTCTTAGTCATAAATTTTTGCCTAGGCCAGAAGAGTATTTCCTGGGTTTTGTTCTAAGACTTTTTACAGTTTGAGGTCTTTCATTTACATCTTTAAATGTAAAACTTACATTTAAAGTTTTGTTTTACAAACTTACATTTGACGTTACAAATGTAATCTCAAGCTAATTTTTTAATATGGTGAGAGGTGGGATTCCAGTTTCATTCTTCCGCATATGGCTAATATTTCCAGCATCATTTATTAAACAGGGTGTTCTTTCCCCATAGTTTATTTTTGTTGACTTTGTCAAAGAACATTTGGTTGTAGATGTACAGTTCTTTCTGTGTTCTCTAATTTGTTCCATTGGTCTATGTGTCTAGTTTTGTACCAATACCATGCTGTTTTGGTTACTGTGGCCTTATAGTATAGTTTGAAGTTGGGTAATGTAGTGCCTCTGCCTTTCCTCTTTTTGCTTAGGATTGCTTTGGATGTTTGGATTCTTTTCTGGTTCCAAAGGAATTTCAGAAATGTTTTTTTTCTAATTCTCTAAAAAATAACATTGGCAATTTGATAAAAATTGTGTTAAATCTGTAGATTGGACAGTATGGACATTTTAACAATATTGATTGTTCTATTCCATGAGCATGGAATATTTTTCCATTTGTTTATGTCTTCTACAATTTCTTTCATCAGTGTTTTGTAGTTCTCCTTGTAGAGATATACTTCCTTGGTTAGATGTATTCCTAGATGTCTTTTGTTCATGTGTGGCTATTGTAAATGTGATTGTGTTCTAGATTTGGTTCTTAGCTTGAACTTTGACCATGTTGGTATATAGGAATGCTATTGATTTTTGTAGATTGATTTTGTATTCTGAAACTTTACTGAAATTGTTTATCAGGTACAGGAGTCTTTTGGAGGAGTCTTTTTAGAATTTTGTAGGTATACAATTACATCATTAGCAAACAGAAGTAATTTGACTTCCTCTTTTCCTATTTAAATTTTTATTGCTTTCTCTTGCCTGATTGATCTGATTAGGACTACCAGTACCATGTTGAATAGGAGTGGTGAAAGTGGGCATTCTTGTCTTGTTCCAGTTCTTAGGGAGAATGCTTCCAACTTTTACCCATTCAGTATGATATTAGCTGTCAGTTTGTCATAGATGACTCTTACTATTTTGAGGTATGTTCCTTTGATACCTAGTTTTTTGAAGGCTTTTATCATGAAGTGATGTTTAATTTTATCAGTGCTTTTTCTGTGTCTCCTGAGATGATCATACAGTTTTCATTTTTGATTCTGTTTATGTAGTGAATCACATTTATTAATTTGTGTATATTGAACCATCCTTGCATCCCAGAAATGAATTATTTTTTTGCTGTGTTGTTGGATTCAGTTTGCTAGTATTTTGTTGAGGATTTCTGTGTCTAGGTTCTTCAGGAATATTGGCCAATCATTTTCTTTTTTTGTTGTGTTCTTGCCAGATTTTGGTATCAGGATGATGCTGCTTTCAAAGAATGAGTTAGGAAGAAATGCCTCCTCCTCAACTTTTTGTGATAGTTTCAGTAGAATCGGTACTATTTTTTTCTTTGTATGTCTGGTAGAATTCATCTGTGAATCTATCTGGTCCCAGGCCTTTTCGTTAGTAAGTTTTTATTACTGATTCAATTTTGTCATTTATTATTGGTTTGTTCAGGGTTTCAATTTCTTCCTGCCTCAATCTTTGGAGGTTGTGTATTTCCAGAAATTTATTCATTTCTTGTAGATTTTCTAGATTATTTCCATAGAGATGTTCACAGTAGTCTCTGCAGGTCTTTTGTATTTCTCTGTGAGATTAGTTGTGATGTTGCCTTTGTCCTTCTTGATTGCTATTATTTGGATTTTCTTTTCCTAGCTTGTGGTCTATCAATCTTGCTTATCTATTCAAAAAAAAAACCTTTTCTTTTTGTTGATCCTTTGTGTGGGTTTTTTAGTCTCAATTTAATTTAGTTTTGCTCTGATTTTAGTGATTTATTTTTTTCAAGTTTTGGGTTTAATTTGTTCTTGGTTTTCTAGTTCCTTTAGGTGCAATGTTAGGTTGTTAATTGAAATCTGTCTAGTTTCTTGATGTAGGCATTTGGTGCCACAGACTTTCCTCTTAACACCGTTTGGTCATATCCCAGAGGTTTTTAGTATGTTATGTCTCTATTTTCATTTGTTTCAATGAATTTTTTAATTTATGCTTTAATTTCATTGTTTACCCAAAAGTCATTCAGAAGCAAGGTGTTTAATTTTCATGTGTAGAGGAAACATTTTAAAAAGCTATCTAGCAGAATGCTTCCTCATTCCTAGGGGACTCACTTCCTGGTTCCTCAACGGCTTCTGATATTTCTTCTTACTTAAAAAAAAAATAAAATACTGTGTACAATAATCTTTTAATTAAAGCATGGCATTGTAGGTGCTGAGTGAAAGCCTGCCATTATTTGTTGCTGCTGTTGGTCAGCAGCTGATGCAGGTATTCTGGTGATTCTACTGTGCTGCTTGGTTACCCTGAATGGATTATTATTTTCTCTGTGTTAATGGTATGTTATATTTTTTACTGTTAAGTACCTATGTGAGAATAAGTGTAAGAAAATGATTGCTTATCAACAGCAAACAAATTCAGAGTCAGGAATAATAATGATGCCAAACAGCCACAGACTGTCCACACAGGTGCTGAGATAGTGATGCCTTTGCTTCCTGAGGCTTCACTGTATACAAACTTTGTTTCATGCACAAAATTATTCAAAGTGTTATATAAAACTACTTTCGGCCTATGCGTATAATGTATATATAAAACATAAGTGAATTTTGTATTTAGACTTGAGTATCATTTCCAAGATATCTCATTATGTACAGTCATGCATCGCTTAACAATGGAAATACATTCTAAGAAATGCATTGTTAGGCAATTTCTTTGTTGTGCAAACATTATGGAGCTTATACACACCTAGATGACATAGTCTACTGGACGTACCGGCTACATGGTATAATCTATCACTCCTAGGCTATAAACCTTTACAACATGTAACTGTACTGAGTACTATAGGCAATTATAACAGATCATTATGATATGAGTATTATAATATGTTATTATAATCTACAGGACCACCATTGTATATGTGGTCTATCATTGACCAAATCATTGTTATGTGATGCCTGATGATATATGTAAATATTCCAATATCTGAAAAAAATCTGAAATCTGAAACACTGCTCGTCCCAAATATTTTAGATAGGGGATACTCAACCTCTGCATTCAAATACTCCACTTATATTGCTAATAAAACTTTCCCGAATTAGCATACCCATGATAGTCCTGATTATCATTCAGAAAATACTCACTCCACTCTTTTCTACTGTGAGAAGATATACTTACAATATGGAAACCTCATTTTTGTTGGCTGAGCTTAGCCATGTGATTTGATTTGTCCAGTGGAATGTTACCAAATGCGGCATGGGCAAAGCCTTAGAATGTGTCTATGCAATGAGGCTTGTTTGCTTGGGCTTTTGCCATTGTTAAGGGAAGGACTACCCATGCCTTACTGGTGACAAAATAAAAGTAGCAGGTGGGGCAGAGGCACCCTTGCTGACCCACAGGTGCAAGAAAGAAGAGCCATCACAGTCACCCTGCACAATCTGAAGCAGGGCAGCCAGGCAGACCTGCAGATTTGTGAGCAAGATAATAAACATTTATTATTACATGCCATGAATTTGGGGATGGTTTACTATGCAGTCATACCTGATTGATATAGGAATTTGTATCTAGAAGCAGGTGCTTATGTTAACAAAAACTTAAAATATATGGCTCAAGAAAACTTAAATGAAGCTGAAAAATGGTGACCGGTGCTAGATGGTGAAATAGTTGGTAAAATGTCTCTCATGATAATCTGTAAGGCAGAAAGTGGAACAAATGAAATGGTAGAGCTGAATTCTGAGGCAAAATGTGGAAATACGAGCTGGCTTCTGTTGACTGTGTGTAATAAGATACAAGAGAATAATAAGTTCAGAAAAGAATTGGCTTGGGTACAAACAGAATTAAGATGAAATATAAAGAGTCTAAAAATTTCAGAACTAGAAGGGGTGGAAAACAAAACTCTTTCTTACCAAATCAAAATGTGACCCTTATGATGCTATTTCAGGGAAAAACCCAACCCAGGCTACTGTCAGTAAGATTTTAAACCTGTAACACTTTTTATTAAAAACTCCTTAAAGGGGCCAGGCATGGCGGCTCATGCCTGTAATTTCAGCACTTTGGGCGGTCAAGGCAGGAGGATTGCTCGAGGCCAGTAGCTTGAGACCAGCCTGGACACAGTGAGACCCCATCTCTACAAAAAATAAAAATAAAAATATTAGCTGGGCATGGTGACACATGCCTGTAATCCCAGCTACTCGGGAGGCTGAGGGAAAAAGACTGTTTAAGCCCAGGAGTCTGAGTTTATAGTGAGCTATGATGCTGTTATTGGCAACTGCCCTTCAGTCTGTCCAAAAGAGCAAGACCGTATTTATATAACAAAACAAAAACAAAAACAAAAGAACCTCTCGGCTGGGTGTGATGGCTCACACCTGTAATCCCAGCACTTTGGGAGGGCAAGGGGGTGGACCATTTGAGGCCAGGAGTTTGAGACCAGCCTGGCCAACATTGTGAAACCCCATCTCTGTTAAAATACAAAAATTAGCCAGGCTTGGTGGCAGAAACCTGTAATCCCAGCTACACAGGAGGCTGAGAGACATGAGAATTGCTTGAGCCTGGGAGGTGGAGGTTGCAGTGAGCCGAGATCATGCCACTGCACTCCAGTCTGGGCAACAGAGCAGGTGCGGTGGTTCATGCCTGTAGCCCCAGAATTTTGGGAGGCTGAGTTGGGCAGATCATTTGAGGTCAGGAGTTCCAGAGCAGCCTGGCCAACATGATGAAACCTCATCTCCCTAAAAATACAAAAATTAGCTGGGCATGGTTGCGCACACCTGTAATCCCAGCTACTCAGGAGACTAAGGCAGGAGAATCACTTGAATGCAGGAGGAAGAAGTTGCAGTGAGCCTAGATTGTGCCACTGCACTCTAGCCTGGGAGACAGAGTGAGACTTTATCTCAAAAAATAAATAACAAAAATAAACAAGTAAATATATAAGTAATAAAAAATAATTAAAAACGCCTGTCAAAGGATGAAGATGTTCTCTATTAGAACTTTTATCTGGACAGCATTGTTCCTAGAAAGTCTAACGGTGCAGTTCTACAGAAACCCGATGATCACAGACTACTAAAAGCTAAGTAGGGGTGAAGGACTGGAAGAAAGGTTTTCTCAAGAAGACTCATTGTTGTGATTTTTGGTATATATATTTGACTAAAATCAAATCTAGAGAAAGACCATAATATTTTTGACAGAGTTGTATTAGTAAAAGTGTTATGAGCCTGGACTAAAAGAGTCTAAGGCTGTGAAAGATACAATAAGATCTCTGGACCTCCAAATTTCTACAAGCAGGAAGCCGACTTACATAGCCATTCAGCTTCCAAAAAGGGTATATTCCCCAGTACTATCCTCGGAAGTGGCCAAAGAGCTGGATGGATAGAGAAGGACCTTCGAAATGGGGAAACTGAGAACTAGGGACAACAGTGGACTAGTCTATGGTATTAACAATCTTACGGCACTGTTGTTGGCACTCTCCTGGGGGCCTAATTAATTGGGGCCTAATTAAAGAACATTTCTTACCCTCAAGGTAGGGGGACTTAGCAACAACTCAGAACGTTAAGGATCATTGGCTTCTCCATTCCTTATTCTTCCCCTTTTTAAACAGAGGTGTCTATTGTAGTTGTGCTGCCCTTGTTCACCCATTCAATGTTGGGTGAGTGATGGGCAATTAACTCGTCATTTTTCATACCTAGATTTTTAGATTAAAAGGAGCATACCCAGTCTGATATAAATTGTAAGATCAGATATGAGATCTGAAATAAATTGTAAGGACTTTGAGCCTGTTTCATAATTTGCTGAGACATTGCGGGATCTTGGTAAGGTATGAGTATATTTTATATCTGGGAGGGAACCTGAATATTTATGAACAAGAGATCAGACTGGAACAGCTTGGAGTATTGCTTAGCAGAGAATCACTACCCTCTCCCTCTTCGTCAAGGCTTAAAATGTGCCAGGGCATTAGGACTTGACATCTGCCCTTCATCCACCACCATAAGAACAAGCCCAGATAGCCTAATCACCCCAGGTAAATGAGAAATATGTGGAACAAAGCTGAAAAAGGCAAGTTGGTGCAACTAGTGGGTTGGCTACCTGCTCCCGCAGTTTATTTCTCCTTTAGTTCTTCTTGGGCTTAATCTCAGCTGTACCACTTCCTTCTTATAATAACCACTGCTAGGCCCATCCAGCTTTATGACTGGGAAGGTCTGGTTGGACTCAGCTCATGAGGGGCAATTCTGAATGTGTGGTCAGTTAGTGTCCCATGGTCCAGTGTTCCACAGCTACCAGGGCCCAATAGCATACTGGGAACTATTTTTCAAAAGGTGCATGATGCTCCTAGCTCCAGAATCTCAGGAAACGATTGTGATTCTTCCCTTGGGGCTTGCCACAAACTCCACACTGCATCTTTTCCTACCACTGATACCTCCAACACCAAAAGATCTAATAGATGACAGAGTTCAAAAGGAGGCACTGTTCACACCCCAGCTTGGACCTATTGCAGAGCCCCTTCTTGCTCCAGCCTGCACGTAGAGTTGGCACCCTGTCCTATGACCTGGGGTGTATCAGAGAGAGGAATGCATAGGGATGGAATATGCTACTTCCAGAAACTAAAAAGACCTACAGGGCCAGGCACAGTGACTCAGGCCTGTAATCCTAGCACTTTAGGAGGCCAAGGTGGGTGCATTGCTTGAGCCCAGGAGTTCGAGACCAGACTGCACAACATGGCAAAACTCCATATCTACAAAAAACACAAAAATTAGCTGGGCTTAGTGGCACATGCCTTTAGTTACAGTTATTCAGGAGGCTGAAGTGATAGGATTACTTGAGCCTGGGAGGTTGAAGTTGCAGTGATCTGTGATCATGCCACAGCACTCCAGCCCAGGTGACAGCTCCAAAATAAAAAATAAAAAAAAGACCTACTTACTTATTTTTGCTTTCTTATTTGTAGTTAGATGAATATACAGAATTTTAAAATTTTATTTTATTTTATTTTGCCTTGGAAGGGATTCCTGGCACACTCCTGATCACTGAATCCCTGAAAACTTTATGAAGTAGCAGGTTACTTTATCTTTGCAAAGTTTATCTTCTGTCCTCTGAAGCACATCATCATATTGAGGCCCCCAGCAGAGTAGTCGCTTTAGCTTACCTTGTCCAATTAGCACGATATCATAGGTGTACTGGATCAATATAATATCCGGTGGTATGTCCAGATGGCCCACATCTCTTTGAATTTTATTATCAACAAGCATGGCAGAGTGAACATAGTGCTGAGGTAAACCTGTAAAGAAATGTTTTTGTTCGTTATGTGTGAATGCGAGTAATTCCTGGTCCTCGTTTCTGATTCAGAAAAAAATGTGTTTGCCCAATTAGTGGCTACAATACAATACCCAGAATGGCAGACGCATTCAGGAATGTCACTTGGTTGAGTCTGTGGTAGTCTACAGTCATTTCAGGGATTTAGCTGATTTCTTTAGGGTTCATAGACAAATTAAATAGAGCTAGGATAGGAATCACCAGTCCTACATCCTTTAGATCTTGAAGAGTGATGCTAATCTCTGCCATTGCCATCTAGAATGTGATATTGTTCTTGCCCATGGGTGGCATGGGGGGGCAGTTTCAGAAATTTCTACTTAGCATTCTGCACAACAGTAGTTCTTACCCCACAAGCCAAGATTCGAGGGTGCAGGTTACTCCACTAGCATGTATTTTAATCCCAGTTATACTCTTGGAGATTCAAGAAATGGACCCACTGCAAGCCTGATTTAATCCTGTGTCCATTTATTTCCTGGTTCCTGTATGCTCCTTTCTAATATGGGACCCAGGATAACACTCTGGATCATTGGGTAGCAATGTCAACTCAGACTCTGTGTCCAATAGTCATGAAAATGAGTATTCTCTTCTTTCTCCACTGTATAGTCATCCAAGTAAGTGATCAAATGTCCCTTTGAAAAAGATTCCTAGAGGAATCTTTGCAATATATACTTGCTGTGACATTGATTCTTACTCCGGTAGACTTAACCGACTCTTAACTCAATGGGCTCTGATGTGAAAGTTGAGTTAGGCCTAGAAATTGAGCAACGGGTCATGATATTTTATTAGTGCAACTAGCATCAGCCTTCCGCTTTTCCATTCTTGCCCCATTTTAGTCATATATTCAGAAACATCTTTTTTGGCTCCCCATCTATCTTGCCCTTCAGATCTCAGGTATAATCAACCATCTTCTTAATTCCCCATAAGTTAATCACCATTGACTGCCCCTCTATCCTTATGCGTCATTATAGCATTGAAGCCCTTAAGCTTCTGTAGATTAAGAAATTCCACCCAGCCTTTTTTACTTTGGGGGCCCCATCATTTTCATTGCATTAATAAACCGAGCTTTGTGACAGCCACTCCTACTGTCAGCCCTGACCTGTGCGGGAGAACTACCACTGAAATTGTTATGGATGCTACACCCCGCTGTCAGTTCCTTCATGATGGCCTTCATGAATACAGCGTCCTCTTGGTCTTCCCCTGGAACATAATCTTCTGGCCTCTGATAATATGTCCACTTTGGCACACTCATTTCCCTGAGCCTGAGCCTTCTAAATCATTCCTATACCATCTTTTACAATAACTCAGGCATTTCTGTGTGGCTGAGCATGGGCTATTGTTTTCTACAGGTTTCTGAGAATCACTCTAGCAGTGACTTTGTCCCAAACATTAAAATCTTTTTTAGGATATAGAACAATATCCTGAGACAACATCCCAAGTCACTGAATATGTCCTTATCTCTGTGCACCTTGAAGTTTCATTTTAATGGATACTCCTCTGGCTTCTTCCAGTAAAAGCTGGCTGATTCTTATATACCTAATGGGATATAGTCCCCTTTCTTCCTTGTGAGGTTCAGTACTTCTCCAGGTTGGTTATGCAAGGATATAACCCTAGTAATTTGCCTGGTAACTGGGAAAAGAGGTACAAGCAACTCCTGATGTGGGCATCTGTTGCCTTGTGGAATAAAGTCCTCTGCAGTGTCTTCCCAAACTAGTGCCACCTCTTATTAGGGAGGGACAAGCAAACTGCAGACTCTGAGACTTAAGGGCAATCTGCAGAGACACAATCTCCGTGACATCCACCCAGTTGTCCTTGTAACTATAGTTCAGGGTCTGAAGTTTTTTCAACCTGGGATCTGACCTTAACATAATGCCTTTGGCTGAGCATTTAATGCTTAAAGCTCAGTGACCCTCACCTTTGGATCCCGCGTTTGCTCCTCGGCTGTATCTAACCATCCACTGCAGGTGATGACCTCTTTTTAAGCTACCGAAAGAGCTGTCTGGCCAACATGCTTAATTTTTAGCTGTTTGTTAACTACCCTGTTTCTGTTTGTCACATTGTAGGGGGTCAAGGCAACTTAGTAATAACGAGCCAATCCCACTGTCCTGTGTGCACTGTTCCCATGTACCTTTCCAATGCCTGAGTCTTCACATTAGGAAGGGCATTTCTTTCACTGGGGCATTTTCCAGGTCCCCAACTGGTAAAAGTTTGACCAATGGTGCTGCCACCTTAGGCTAAGAACTGTCCATGAGCCACATACCATAGCCAGATGGTGGTCAGAGATTCACTTCCCAAACTCCATCTTGCCTCTTGCCTTCTTGGTCCACCTCTTGTAACAAATGTGTCAGTTTGGATTCTCAAAGATGCAGATATCAAGACAGCGTAAGAAAGGCAAGCAAATCACCGGGGATAATAACGATGAAAAAGATAGAAGCAAAGGAGCAGGAGTCAGCAGGGGAGACCTTCAGACTGTAATGCAAATCCATCATCCCTGAAAAGATAGAAGGGAGGAAGAAGGATATGGTGGGAAGAGCCTCAGAAGACTGCCGTGCAGCTCTGAGAAAGTTTTGACCGTATGAACGTTAGGCAGAAATGGGAAAGTCTTATTCCTTTACCTAATGTATACCCTTATGCTCAGTTATTGGCTGGAGCCAATGGAGGAGTGTATCTCCTCACCTCAAATACCATGCAGGGTATAATTTCCCATTTTTAAGCCACCAAAGAAGCTCTTTGGCCAAAATGCTGCAGCTGGAGACTGTTGGCTCATGGCATTCATTATGAAAGCTTCTCTCTTACAAGATGATCTGAGCAATGCCTGGAGAAGATAGCGGCAGCCATTCTCCTGCAGAACAGTTCCAGAGGGCTTTCCGGTCCATTCATATCAACAGAATCAAATATATATACCAATCTTGCTATGTTTATTGCAGGCCTAGTATGTGTTAAATAGACTCAGTTCACAGTGATACAAAAATGACTAATACATTATCTGCTTTGTCACTCAAAGCCTGCAGAGAACTAAGACACATAAAATATTAAATGTGGCACAATGCTTGGGCACAGTGGCTCATGCCTGCAGTCCCAGCTACTTGGGAGGCTGAGACGGGAGGATCAGTTGAGCCCAGAAGTTAAAGGCTGCAGTGAGCGATGATTATGCCACTGAGCTCCAGCCTGGACAACAGAGTGAGACCTTATCTCAAAAATGAATAAATAAAGCACAATGTTGAAATTAGCGCAGTGCAAGTATGCATAAGGGTCTTAGGAGCACAAATAAGAACTTGATTCTTTCTGCCTTGGCCAGTCAGGGAAGGCTTCATAGAGAAGGTATCATTAAAAGAAGAGCAGGAGTTTATCTGGCAGGTCACAGGGCTAGGACATTATAGGCAGAGGAAACTGTGTCCTCAGAGTGCCTAACACATTCACTTGGCTATGGTAGGAGCCAAGTGACTATATGCTGAAATAAACATGGTGCTAAAGTGAGAATCTTTAAGTTGCCAGCTACACATCTAATTCACGTACAATGAAGACTTTTTTTTTTTTTTTTTTGAGATGGAGTCTCGCTCTGTCACCCAGGCTGGAGTGCAGTGGTGCGATCTCGGGTCACTGCAACCTCTGCCTCCCGGGTTAAGCAATTACCCTGCCTCAGCCTCCCAAGTAGCTGGAACTACACCCAGGCTGCCATGCCTGGCTAATTTTTTTTTTGTATTTTAGTAGTGACAAGATTTCACCGTGTTGCCGAGGCTGGTCGAGAACTCCTGAGCTCAGGCAATCCGTCCGCCTTGTCCTCCCAATACAATGAGGCATTTTAAGGGTCCTCAGGAATCTCATTATATCTAAAAATCCAAAATGAAAAAATATGTACAGCTGGATCCCATGGGAATTATTGGAGTACTGGAAAAGCATCTGAACTGAAGCCCTTTCTGCATCTCTGTGCAGCCATGTGCCTCTGCTCTCCTCAGCACATCTGCTCCGTGCCCCTTACAAACTGGGTCTATCACTTCTCAGCTGTCTACGACTCAACCCAGTCATCTTTCTCTCTCCTAGCCTACGTGACCTTCTAGCTCCAGCACTCTCCATAAGTTAACAACAGATGCGACATCCTATGTCTCTCACTGTAGTGAGGTGTGCAACTTACTTTCACATGCATTAAAAAATAAGATATATTGATGGATCACTAGAAGAATGGCTAGAGGGATAGATATGTAATAAAATAAATAAAGTGAAATGTTAATCATAGAATCCAATGGTGACTTTATAGGCATTTAATGTGTAATTCTTTCAACTTGTCTAAATGTTTCATAATAAAATGATGGGGGAAGAAAACATATTCTCAAGAGGGAGAATCTGATTGGCCCAGGCTATCTCTGTGCTGGGCCATATGAGTCCTAGGTTAGTTAGGTAATGAGTTGGCTGGCTACCTTTTAATCTGGTTCAAATCAAGTTTGATTCCTGGTTCAATCAGCCATGGCTCTGGGAACAAGAAGTTCCATGACACAGCAGGCTGCTTCTGCAACAAGCTGTGTGCCAGGCTAACACTGTGAAACACACCTCTGTATCAGAGTTTAATGGAAATAAGGGAACAATAAACAGAGGAACTAGATTTCTACCATACTCAGGATGAGAACACTGTATCTGTGTATGTAAACCTTTGGGGGCCAAGGGGAAAAGAAAAACTAAACAGTTATTCTAAAAAGTGGGTCTGCTGCTTAGAAAAGGGAGTCTCCGCCCCTTCTTTTGCTTGCCTTCTCTGGTCTTCATGCCACCAAAAATTCTGTCACCCAGAGGGAATGCATTTCCAGTCTCAGCAACAGGCAGATTGCTATTATCTGCCAGGAAGTGGTGAGTTTTGATTTAAGAATCTCTTAGATAAGGAATAGAATGAGATATAAGCAAGGCCAGGGTGAGGACAGAGGGTGGTAGGATGCAGGAGAAACATGTAGGATAAAACAATTTTTATCCACGGACAAAATATAGATGGTGAACTTGGAAGTTTTCCACCGTAATAAACAAGAAGAAGAAGTGCAAGAAGTGGACATATAACTTTATGACCTGTGAAATTGAATTGCCTCTTACGGATTTTTACTTTTTGGTGGACAACGAGAAACTTTGTCATCTCAGGCAAGGGTGGGTCATAAAAGCCACTGGAAGGAGAGGAATCAGCCCTGTCTGATTAGAATCCAGGAGGCCTTGGTTTGCAGGGCATGCTTTATATATCTGAGCTTCACCCAGTGGAGGCTTTGAGCTCTGTGAATTACACTGCTCTTCACAGCCACAAAAGCCCTGTCCCACTCATCATTAACACTGGGGAAAGCCAGGGCTACCCTCTAAAATCAGTATCCTGCGAGAGAAAAGCAAGCCCAGACACAGCAACGGGGCATGGAAGACAGCGGGGGAATCCCTACTGGCGATGGCAGCTGAACCCAGGTCTGTAGCTAATTAAGATTTGAGATCCTGCTAAGGGGAATTTCCTTTCTTCACCCTGAACTGCCATGGTCTGTATTGGGTAATACAACTTACAGCTCACCTTATAAAAGAGGAAACAGATTATCTTCTATCTATCCTAGCAAGAAAACGAATGAAGTAGACAGAGACAGTCAGAAAAGATTTGGTCTTTGTACAATCCTCCAGCTCCAAATTATTCAGTTCTACTTACTTTATTTTCTTAGTGTTTTTTGAAGCTTTCCCCTCTTCTTTGTCTCCTTTGCCCCTTCTCTGTCCCTGCCATCCCCGTCCTGGTCTCTCAATTGGATTGTAGTGGGTGACCAACTATCTTCCCTGGCTTGAGTAGGGTTTCCCCCAAGCCATATTCTGTAAACTGTTAGCAGGAGATATTTGGAAGGAAAACCTGGTGAAGGCTTAACCTTCAGTGGAGCTTCACGTCCTTCATTGGATTCCATTTTCCTGAAGATAAGGATCAATTTGGTTGACCTGACATGGTCTTCTGTAACCTCCTCATAGAAGCCATCATGCATCCTTAGAGTGGGCTGAGTTTCCTGCATCTGTACTTCTAGACCCCCCTGGGTATAATGCCGATAGTGCAGTAGTACAACAGGATATGCTTTTCCTTTGCATGATGTAAGATTGCAAAGTTTGGTAAAAGATACAAATAATATTGCTCTCTCTTAGAATGGAAGGAGCTGATATATGACTGAAGAGACAGATGGAGCCCAGTCAAGAGACTGACCTGGACTCACTGTGGGTGGAAATGAATCTATGTAACTGTCCAAAGCCTATTCTCCAATTTCTAACCAGACAACCAGGCCCAACCTGTCTCACAGACTTTACTATTCTAAAAAGTATTTTTGTCATTTTCTAAACACTGCCCCCAGGCAATGGAATTTGGGTGAAATTTGGGTTCCTTGGGGCTGAGAATACAACAAGGAATCTCTCCATGAATGTACAGGAAATGTAGGGAGATTTAATCCAGTCTTCAGGATAAATAAGAGACGGTCAAGACCTGAAGGGCCAGAAGCTGGAACCAAAATCCGGCATCAGGAACAGATGTGATAGGAAGGCAGGGTGGCAACTAGAGGGGCCTTCAACAACAGCCTCAGAAGCAGTTGTATATTAGTTTTAAGTGGAAATGAATACGTGACAGGAATGATTGAGGGCATCTTTAAAAACTACGACAAACGAAGCGATACTTTAGGCAAGGTAAAAGCTTTCAGGGTCTTGCAATGAGGACCCTACTCTAGAATTAAATTCATCCTGAAATTAATGAGCCTAAAGCTTCAAGGCCTTTCACTTGCATGGTTCCCTTTAAGGCTCTAAATATAATTTTTATTTGTAATTTTATATTATTTGTCTCGTATTACCTTCAGGTCCCACAGAATCTGGAACACCTCTACCTTTTAGCATTGCCAAGCTAGGTAATTTAATAAGGGTAGCCAGAGTTTTCTATGTCAAGCATATAAGTATTACTCTCAATCAGAGTATGTCTCAAGGTAGGAGTCAATAAACCCTTAACCAAAACTGCCAAGCACAAAGGAGCTTGTATGTCTAAGCAAAGGAAAGGAAACCAAAAGAATATTAGGATCCAGAAATGCCCTTTCTAGCCTTCACTGAGTAATGGTCATCAAATAGCTCACCTAGGTGACGACATTTGAGAATCAGAGCTTATAAAGCAGGGGAAAAGGAATTATGTGTATGAAAACCAGAAAGATACAATTACGGAAGTATCTGTATGTGTGCATATATCTGTGTGTGTGTGAGACAGAGAGAAAAAGAGAAGAGAAAGGGAAGAATGGAGAGGGAAAATGAAAGAGATAAAGTAAAGTAAGATATAGAGATGGTGAAACATAAGTAAATAGAGGATTCGGAGGGAGAAAGACAAAAGGATAAAGTCAATTTAATTTTAAAACTATGAACTGCACCTGCCAAATACATTTCTCCTTCCCTTCGGTGAAAAGCAGAGTAGAATAAAATCCAATATCTCAAAAATTCAAAGGGATGAAAAAATAAAACTTAATAACAATTCTGTAATAGAACAACAAGCTCTTGTCAGTCTGGGTCACTGTCAATCTAGTATCCATCCAGACCCATCAAGCAACAGCAGGCAGGGAAGGAAGCCCCACCCAAGGCACATGTGTGTGTGTGAAATCAGCCTGAAATATAATTAGAGTTACACGGCTACCTTACATGTGTGATTTGAGATTTCAGAAATACCAGGAAGACACTCCAGAGCAAACACATTTTCCTCAATCAGCTAAGAGGCTGCCTGAAATTCCATTATTAGAGCAGCATATTGGAGGTTAAACACACTTTTGATGTGCTCTTCATTCAAATGGCAAATGCCCTTGATAAGATCAACACAATAAATTATCAGCACTGTTCCATAAATTAGGACATTTACATTCTTACAGTGATTGGAGGGCTAAATTATCCTGAAAGTGCAGAGAAGCTTGAGATGAGTTAGAAATTCAAACCAAGCTTCTGAAGTTCTTGCCTTCCACATGTACCTTCCCCCCACGCCCCCAGCCGCCAACACATGCTATTAAGAATAGTTTTGTTCCCAGGCTGCCACACAGACTTTACTATTATAAAAGCCATTCAGTCAAACTAGTCCTGGGGCATTAGCAAAACTGGCACTGAGAGAACAACCAGGCAGCCCCAGGTGCCCGGTGATGGAGCTGCCACCCTCATATTCTCACCCATGAGGAGTTGCTGAAGCCTGTCCATGCTGCTCTTGGGTTGGCAGCCACTGGAAAATTGACAAAGGAGTGAAAATCAAAAGCCAAAGTCTCGTTTTCATTTGAGCATTAGGAGAGCAAATGGAGAAGATGAAAATCAAAAGGGTTTTTATTTGAGATGCTTGGTTTTGAGGAGGAGAAATATATGGGAGATCTTCGTCCCCTTTCCAGCTCAGTGATGGTGAAAATAAAGCTCCAGGATGATCTATAATGTAAAAGTTGGGAGATGACTTTGTTTCGGGGGGAAAAACAGCTCCGGAACTTATAAATGTCAGGCAGTCTCGCAGATTGCTCACAGGAGAGGAAGGCTTGGCAACAACACTGCTCAGTGCTTGACAAAACTAATGGCCAGGGAGGAGGAGGATGTACACCTGTAGACCTGACAGGATCCTTCATCAAACACAGACCACCATGTGGAGGAGTGAGCAGCAAGGGAGGAGCCCCGTGCGGTGGGAAAGAGGAAGTTCAGCACAGCAGGCAACATACCAGCTGGCCTTGTGTTTGCAGGAAATGGTGGGGACCCCAGGAAGAAGGAGATCGAGGAAGGAGAGGAAATAGATATCACCACACAAAAAAAATAGTGTTTGACTCACTGACTCTTAGAGTGGAAAGGAATCTTTTATCTTTACCCAATCTCCTGATTCTACAAATAAAATCTAAGCAAATGACAACATCTAACAGTTAACGAGTCACCTACTATTGTACCAAGTGATCAAATGGGCAAGATACATAAATTCTCCCATTCAATCTTCCCCATGCTTCTATAAAGTAAGTGCTATTATCAGAGTTTTAAAGAAGGCTAAACTGTAAACAGAGTTTTAAAGGGTTTAACTAGCTCATGCAAGGTCGTTCAGTTAGTAAGTTACAGACCCATGTTGGTCCAGCATCTGCACTCCTAACCTCTATGTCTTGAGGTCCAAAGAGGCACAGAAAGTTGTGCCACAGTTAGTTGGGGGCTGAGCCAGCCCCAAACTCAAGTCCCTCAATCCCTAATGTAGAGTCTTTAGATCACCAATACCTATTGCTCGCTCCTGAGCCAGGATGAGCAGAGTCTCAGTTACCTCTCCCAGGTGCTCACGATACAGTACAAACCAGACAGATAATTAGTACTGAGTTCTCGACTCACTCAGATTTGCCTGGGAATCAGCCAGATGTCTGAGGGAAATAGATATTTGCTTGTATTGATAAGAGAAGATTTTGACATCTGAGAGAAGGTGTTGTGGTTCTTAATGCAGGATAGCAATATATCACTGAAACTTAGACACCTATCAGAAACAGGGTATTTGAATTTTCACTTGGAAAAGTGCAGTTAGCTGGCTTTTACTCAATGAGCACATTTTTCTGAATGACTGGCCGTAAAAGTCCTTGGGTTAAGGAAGACCTTGAGAAGTTATTTAGCCCGTTGCTCTTCCTCTAGGCAGGATGGCATTTAAACTATTTTTGGGAAGTGATTTGTTTTCTTTTAAAAATAAAAATAACAACAAAGACTGCTGCAATCTTCTTGTGTTAAAAAGTTTCACTCATCCCCAGGGCCAAAAAAAAAGTTCTCCTGAATATCTAACCCAAGACTTTCTAAAGACATAGAAACCTACGTCGTCTTCTCTATTTTACTGAGTTCTCTTCAGGGATAAACATTATGCATACAGCATAGTTCCTGGGACTGAGCATCTACCAGGCCTTGGTCCTCATTATAGTAGTAAAAGCATTCAGCCATCTCTGATACATGTGATTTGTATGGTGGGATGAACAGCCTACTTAGTGGGCCGCAGGAATGTGAAATGTGATCCACAAAAGTGAACATGGTCTTCAACTAGAAACTTCTCATTAACCTGAAATCAATAAAGAATAAATCTAGGCCTCCCACCAGAGGGGCATAGAAGAATCCCCAAATTCCTGAAATAGAATTGAGGTGGGCTTAGGAAACAGTGTTGAGAAAGACCAAGCATGGGTTTGGGGATGGACTTTGTAAGAAAGAACAGATAAGCAAATTTCCGGCTAGATTAAAAATAAAATGAGAATCTAAAATCTTTGGGAGACTTCCAGGTCTGATGTTCCAGTTGTAAACTAGACATGAATGCATTTCATTCATGTATACATTTTGGGAGTTTCCACACATTGCTTCTCATAATAGGTGAACTCTGTGATAAGTTCCAATTTTGTCTAGGTTAAGTCAGGGAGGAGAGGAAGGCTTTCTTAGGTTAGGAAAAGTTTCCTTGGGCAATGGAGATGGGTGATTCGGAGACAGACTAATGCATACAACATACTCCCAGTGATTGAGTGGGTAGCTATGGGGTTGGTAAGTCAGACTTGAGACCTAGGCATGGCCATGGTATCTAGAGGATGGGTACTCAAGAAGCATCTTCTTCCTTTACCTTAGTGAGTGGAAGCAGAGTTTCCACTTTTAACATCTGTTCCTCAGAGCAGCAGGATACCAAGAGACAATGCTGTGGATAGGTTTTTCTGTAAAAACATGAAGAACAGCTGACAGAGACAAGCAAACATGTGGAGACTAAAGTAGTACAGAATGTTACAACCAGAGTCTGGGCTGTGATTCTAGTTGGATTACCTCTTCTGATCTTGTCTCTCCACTCTCAGTTGCCAATCCCATTTATGTGTATGGCTTCCAAAACCATCCGTGTGTCAATAATTCTTGAATTTCTATCTTTGTTCCAGACCTTTCAAATGAACTTCAGGCTCATAGAGCCAAATCTCTACTCAGTCTTTCCACCGAGGTATCACACATACATACACACACACACACACACACACACACACACACACCCCACACACACACATAACAAACCAAATCAGAACTCAGGACAAAGAATACTCTCTGCAACCAGACAAAAACAGATTTTGAGTTAGGGCATTATCATTTATTGTCTTCAGTTTCCTTAGGTAAGCCACCTACTTTTTCCAAATGTAAAATCAGTGTTTTGTTAAGGGTCCAATTAGATAATACTGTAAAATGCAACGCTGTCTCATGCCTGGCATATGTAAATTACATATTCCTACAGATGGATGCTTGTTGAGTGGATGGGTGGGTTAATGGCTGGCTGGCTGGATGGATGGATAGAAATGGAGATTCTGTGAGCCATAATTGCCCTACTAAGGTCACACATAATCATAGTGGACAGATAAATATATGCAATAAAATCAGCATGGAAAAAACAAAGAGCACTTCCATTTACTAGATGAAGACCTGGAATGCTGAATGGAATGGAAGAGATTCTATAAAGAACAGAAAAGAATGAAATGTCTTTTGGACAACACAGTTTTCTAAAGCTGCTAAGATCTGATTGTGACACTTCATTCAGTTCATTAGCTGTGAAAAGGCTGGCCATTGATGGATGAGTTGTGAGGCTGACCAAGAATTGTTAAAATGGCAGCTGGCAAGGATGGAAAGGGTATAAGGCCAGTGTGTTAATTTTTGCCCAAGATACCTGCCATCTGTGAACATATTCCACATCAATAGCAGAGGTAGGTGGCAAATGTGGCCTTTAGCAGAGAGAAAAATCTCAGATACAACTGGAACATCAAACCTGGAAGTCTCCCAAAGTCAAAACTTTGAACATATCACCCAGATTAAAGCTTTTAAATAAAATTTCCTTTAAAGTGTTTCACTATAAAGAATCTTTAAGTCTGAGGTAAATGGTGCTTCAAGGATTTAGGCATCTCTACAAAGCAGTGAAGAAAGGAAATGTTTTAGAGTGAAAAACTTGCCTTGTCTTGAATGCAGTGATGCTTTCTATAATGTATATGATTACAAAATTTACCAAAATGTGTTCTTAAAATAAATAAATCTTATTGCGTGTAAGTAATACCTCAAAAGCAGGAGAAAAGTGGAGGAATCCAGAAGTAGATCAAATATTGTACCTACCCTGATGAGTAGCCAGACAGTAACTTAGTAAGAATAAAGATTTTGGGTCCTTGTAACAAAAGACTGGGAAAGGTGAGAGGTGGGGAATGATAATGGAAACAGTTGACTTACTTTGAGATACACATATTTAAAAAAAGAAAATTCTAGTAGTCACAGTTAGTTGTAATGGTCTAAAAGAATGAACTGGCTGAAGACAGGGGATAATAGCCAACACCCCAGAGAAGCTGTGGGATTTCTTGTTTCCTACAGTTAATCTCAGACCCTCTGACAGAATCGTGTTTGTTTACACTAGAAAATAAAATGGAAATTTAGGGGAAATTTTGCTAGAGCTAAGAAACAGGCTGTGAGTCTCAGAGAGAGAACCTTCGAAGGGCCAGAGGCAAGAACCCATATCCCCTCCCCTGAATGAGGAAAACTACCTCAATTCCAGAAGAAATTAGCCTTTTGAGGCAGGAAGATATGGAAGCATCAGCCAAGTATGTGTGTACTCAGGTAAAATCAGACAGCAGACAGATTTGGGCTCAGTGTGTTCCTGAACCATTAACCCCCCAGAGCCAGTGAAGCCCTGATAACAGCTGCTTCCCCTGAATTGATGGTTGGCGTGGGACAGTGCAGGGTCTCAGGCACCAGAGAGGATCTGAGTAGCCACAAAGTAGAGTGAGGTCAATGGTGGTGGGAGAATATACAGAGAGAAACCAGTGTCATTTGGACACAGGAGATCACCCCTGGAAAGGGAAAGGTGAGGCATGAAATGGAGACAGTGTGGAAAAGCTTATGACTCCACACAGCAGGTGTCACTTATTGACTTCATCCTAGGCAGAATCAAGATTAGACAGTGACTCATGTAAATGAAACAAACAAGAATCTAAAATTCAGATCAAACTGTAATTCCTGTATTTGGAATGGGAATACCCTTTGCTAAGTGAACAGAATACTGGAATATAATATTTAGAGCTCTCCCAGGCAGCAGGAAACGTGGAAGCTAAATTCCTCACCACAGTGTTGCCTTGATGAGTATAGTGGGAAGTGGGTGGCCTTGAAGGGTGGCTCCTAGAGGCCGCAGGAAATCCTGATGTACTGCACCTGTCCCACATGAGTTCAATTCCCCAGGGACCTGAATGCTCATTTCCTTCACACTCAGACTCTGTACCCTCCGGATGTGTTAGATGAACAATGATAAGTTTTGGGCCTTTGGTGTCCTTTTTTCAGCTTCGTGCAGACCCACTTGTTAAATGTGCCACATACTGTACTAACCACTACAGACATTACCTCATTAATCAGCACACAACTCCAGTGACATACCAGTTATCTCTATTTCAGTGATGAAGAAACTGATTTCCATAGAGAATATGTGGTTCACAAAGTCACCCGAGAAAGGAATTTAAATCCAGATCTGTAGTCCTGAGATCACACTCTTCAGCACCATGCTATGGTCTCTTCAGGAAGGAACTGATTGATTTCATCAGGTTTTACTGTTAAGTTAACTGCATTCAAAGCCAGCCCTTCCAAAGCCTCCCTTCCGTTACTAGCCCCATATCACTCAGCTGCCCATTTACAAAATGTCTTTCTGGTTTCTTCTAAAAAATGAAGAATCATGTGCATCATATACAGGTTTTGCTCCTTTAACTCTCAGAGGGGAATCATACTTTTAAGATTTGGTAGGGAAATTATGAGGAATAGTAGAGAAAACGTTGTCCTGGGTGACCAGCAAAAATGTTTTTTGATTCAAGGACATGGAAGTTAAGGCGAGAGCGGTTTCCTGCAGAAAATCAGTAAAGCCCGTGGAGCAGGCTTCAGGACTCCTAGTTTGAAATGCTCCACTCTTTGCAACTGAATATGAAGCTTTTACTGGATCTAATGCATTCTTCTTGGGTAGGGATGACAACATCTAACTGGGCAGAGCAGATGCACAAGGACATAACATGCCTGTTTCTGGATGTAAGGAGCATACAGAATTGGATAAGAGTGAACTGTGACAGGATTAATGACAGCAACAGGATTACACACTCCAGCCCTAGAGAGGCAACAAGACAGAAAGAAAAAGTTTAATCTTTCCTAGTATCAATAATTCCTCCTCTTCAAGTTCACAGGTGGTAACCAACTCCTATCTGCCATGTTCTATTATCACTCCTTCAGCAGATCTTCATCTTGCAAAAAAAGTCTATCCAATTCTCTTAATTCAGTTTTTAATCATTCAAAAATTTTTTACCTACTATCTGTCATATTCTAAGGAAACAGGTGAACAAACACGTAACTTACATGTGTCCATTGTTGTTATATTCCCCCAATGACTTTGTTCTTTTGTTCCTTTATGATTGTTTCATGGAGCTCAGGTAACCAGAGAGAGAAATGTATCATCAACTAACCATGTATATTCAGAAGTTCTATGGTCAAGCTAAGGGTTTACTTCTCTCTCTTGGATATAGGAATATCTGAGAGTACTATGGGGTTACATGAATTAAAATGGCAGACTAACTTTCCCAAACTAATGGACTAGAAGCATGACTTAATGGGACTTTAAATGATATGATTATGGTTTATACAAACCTTTCCCAGTAGAAGGAGGGTATAATCTTCTTACTCTACTCACTCATGCTGTGTTGTAATGCCTTCTTTGCCTCTCTCACTGGACTATGAGTTTTATTTTTTCTAATAGGATCTCATATGCACAGAATTGGATTAATCAGAATTTTGGGTTTATCACTAGACTCTGTGTGGTCCTTCCTTTCAGTGTTTTGTTGTTATTAAATAAAGTCCTATGTGGCTGGTACTGTGCTAGGATCCAGGAATCTGAAGAGAATAAAACACATCCCCTGTCCTCAATAAGTTTAGTTAATGCCTTCTCTTCTTTAGCCCTTAGCTTAATGTCTGGCACATGGTACATGCCCCCTATAATAAATCTTTTTCCTTTACCTAATTCTTGAATGTTAGACTGCCACAGAGTTTAGTTTTTGTAATGCTCATCTTCCCTATCATCATACTCCTGAAATTCTCATCTAGCCCTAAAGTTGTAAGTACTCTCCCAAACAGATATTCTCAATTGTAGTCTACACCATAAACTCAGCTTATACCTTCAACTTCCTCCATGAAATCTCGACAAGGATATCTCCTCGGCATCTCACACTTAACGTGTCCAAAACAAAGTTCTTGACCCAGTCCCAGTTTGCCCGCCACCAAACCTGCTTCTCCATGATCTCCTGTTTGGTAGATTTAGCTCAAGCTAAGTTTCCTACATTCATCCTTGGCTCTTCCTTTTGTCTAACATCCCCATAGTTAATTCATCAAAAATATTGTTGGTTTCACCTGATAAAATATTTATTTGCTCATTGTTGAGTCTTCCACTAGGGATAAGCTTAGTGAGGCTAGAAATGTCCGTTTTGTTAATTTAAGTACCCGTAGCACTTAGCGTATGACAGGAACTCAATAAACATTTGTTGAATAGAATTTAAACAAATGTTTTTGAAAGAAAGAACAAAAGTGTGCATGGGATCTTGGAGCTGCCCTCTAGATAAATAAACGGGGAACAGCAGTTACCATGTTTTTCACTTGGAATGAAACCACAAGGTTGTTTTCAGTTAATATGTTAGAACGCAGAAATCAAACATGCAATACTTCTACAATAAAAAAGAAAAAAATAGAATTGTTTTAAAATTTGTACATCTCATAAAAATGTAAGCTCTGTCAGAAACATTTTGTCCAGAAGATGGAAGATGTCATAAATGGATAAAACTTCTCTGACTAAATATTCTGATCAAATACTGTCTTCTGCTACAAAATAAAATACTACCCATTCTAATAAAATCTGGCTTTATTTTTTTTTCCAGGAAAAGGGAGAAAAGAAAAACACAGAAATTGGAACACCCAGACAAATCTACACATCATGCAAGTGGTAATAAATAGCAGAATATTAAAAGATGCAGACTGAGGAGCTAGAAGTAATTATTGAGTGTCCCCAGTAGGATACGAACCAAAATTGTGCTATGTGTGGTTTGCAAAAAGATTAAATGATAGCATTAAAGCTTGTATATACTCAACTTCCCCAGATGGAACACCTACTATAGCTACTGCAATCTGTCCAGGTTATTTCAACTCTTGATCTAGGGAGGAGTTCCTGAAAAATAAAGTTAGTCCCAGAAGCTGATCCAAGATAATGTTTTCATGACCCTACAGCGCTTGTATAAATCCACTGTTCACCCCACTTCACCAGAGAAAAAGGCTGCAGCCTCTTTTCACCACTTGTAATCTTTTGAGAGAAATAGACGAATCATAATTGCACCTATAGATAACATTGCCATTTTAAGTCTCTATATGGAATCACATCAGAGACATTTATGGTCTCCCTCAGAGTGATTCAAGAGGTAGGTTTAACAATAAATGTCAACTCCTGTTACCTAGAGTGCCGTACACAGATCACATGGTGAGGAGTAGAAAGGTAACACATTTCTAGAATAAAATGAATTCTGCACACAGATGGAAGGCTCCAAAACCAAAAGAAAAATCTAAGAGTTCAACAGGTTTTTTGGGCCTTATTTTATACTGCAGGCCTTACCTTTAAATGCAAAACAAATAGTGCTATCTGAACTCTTGAAGCCCAGTGGAATACAACTAATTGAATTCTCATTTTCTATATCTCAGGAGATATAGTCTCTCTGGTGCCTGTGAATACGTGTGTTAGTCCAGGTCCTCTGATAAACAGACACCAAGCTGAGATTAAACATGGTGAAATACTTTTATAGAGAATATACCTGTAAGAGAAAATAAGAAGGAAGCTGGGGAGACTTGAAGAGCCATCAGACTACCATACAAGTCTGAGACTTCCAAAGAAAGGGACAGGGAGAAAGGTTGGGTAGAACTGTCCTAGATCATCATGAAGTCTCAAGACAGTACAGCAAGGCCATGGGGCAATTATTAAGATGAAATCTAAGGAATCTGGTATTTCCCAGGGTTTGGTTTGCCTTAGTATCCCAGCCAACTTCAGTCACTGGTTGGAAGCCACCTCTGGGAGGTGGAGCCTTAATACAAACACAGTGATGCTGCTCAGAGCCCAGCAGCCAGTACCCTTGGTTAACTTTGCCCCCTGGAGTTAGAGGTTTGCATGGGGCATTCTCATGGCTACTATACTAAGGTGCTGGGATAGAATCAACACAAGATAGTAAAGAGAATGTTTCCTAAGTATGAGACTAATGTTAATTCCCTCTTTCTGAGCAAGGAATTAAAGCTCCCAAAGAGCTAATTAATGATGGTTCAGAAAAAAAGACGACTGCTAACTTCTGGCCCTAAAAGATCTGTGTTTCTCTCCAGTAGTAATTCACCCCAGAGCATTTAACAGAGTTAAGCGGCATGAAACCCTTGAACTGTAAGCACCATCAATGAGCCTTAGAGCTGGATTCTTAAGTTATCATCAAATTCTCAATTATGATGGCAAATGTGTTTCTCAGAGAGTTTTTGGATTAATTTATAAACCTTAAGGCTAAACGGAATGAAATATCATCTTATTTCAAAGGCTGGAAGAACTTAGGAGGTTCTGGTTGTTTGAATGCCCTACCAATGAGAGATATAACCAGGGATCCCAATGTGCCCTGCTCGCGGAATGGGAAAAGCCAATTGAAGCATGGGAAGAATAATCCGCAAGAGTCTGGGAAGGGTTCTTTCAAAGTAAATTTCACTAGATTAAAGCAGGAGAGGGAAGGAAGTTACCTGCGTGTTTCATAAACAGTGCTAGCCTGTAAGACCTTTGGCAAACCAGGAAGCAGAAATCTGCACATGATCATTTTATTCCAAGTAGATATTTGAAGGGGAGAGAGAGAGAGAGCAAAAGAGAGAAAGAGGTGTGTGTATTTCAGTAGGGTAGAGAGTACTTTTCCTTTTACTTCCTCAGACTAGTTCTAAGAGGAAAGGGAATTGCCAAGAACATCTAGGCTTCTGCCTAGATGACCTCCGGAGGACAGCTTCAGGCTGCAAGGCCAGGGGAGGGCCAGTGAAACTGAGAAATCAAGGGATTGAATGAGGGCCAAGTGCCAGATTTTGTTTTTGTTTCCCTGGACCTTTCTTCACCTGTCTGGAAAGAAAAGCTGGGCAGGGAGGAAGAGCCAGAGACAAGGAGAAGACATTGCAGTCTTTCCACACCAATCCAGTAATAAGATTTCTTTGCTCCTCCTCCTCTAGAGTCTAAATCCCACCCAGAGGTCTGGCTGCCATTTCCCAGATTGGCTCTGCCTAGAGTACAAAAGGGTTCCAGAAGGCTGGAGCCAGGGGAAAACCTAAAAATAGTAAACAAAACAGAGAATCTACAGCCATCGCAGATGACAGCAAAGGATAAAAGAAGGCAAAGTGATCCCTGTTCACAGAGGAGAGGAAGGAGGGAGGCAGCCAATATATCACCTACGATTGCTGAAAGGTTTACAAAAATCCCGTTATATTTTTTAATCATCTTGCATTTTAGACCTTTAAAGTACAAATATGGATTTCAAACATATCAAGGGAACAAATTAACTTAGAAAAATGGTAATGCTTTCCAAGGTTGCACCTGCCATGAAATTGCTCCAAGTTTGCATTTTCCCCAGGTCTCCGGTGTGTCATTAGGCCAGATTGATTGCGCTCCTCCCCCAAACAGCTCCTCCATTAGAGGGTTATTGTATGGAAATTAATGGAAGGTTGGGAACATATTTTTGCAGCTGCAGTGGTTGGAGTCAGTTTTGATTAAGCGATGGAAACCCGGCAGTCGGGGAGATCTCTTTGCTTTAGCTGCCTCCTTGATTATCACTCAAGTGCGGCTTCTCCCTGTGTGGATCTTCTGCTGCTTTTTAGACTGTGCTGTTTACACTGAGTCATCTTTGTGTTCTTTTAATGTTTCCCAACTCGATTTCCCTATTAGTACTCTAATTTGGTGTGAAACTTAAAACCAGTCTATTCATTCCTCATTTTCTATTTCCCAGTTTATAACTCTCGCCCCACACCCCTACTCCATCTTGGCTTTTTGGAGATGCAAGAATAAAGTGGTGCTATTCCTCACCCTCCATCCTTCTATCGTACTTATCCCCTAAGATAAACTACTGAAGGGGCCTAAACCAGCAATCAGTGCCATGATGGCCTCAGGGGATTTCAAGGTGCAAATTAAGCCTTGGACTGGCTGCTCCGAGAACTGATGAGTGAGAGCTGACGGTTTTCCTCTCTGGGTTCTGTCAGGAGCTTGCAAATGTCCCAGAAAAACTGGGGCTCTAGCAGATTACGAGTTGATTTGCCTGTCATGCAGGGTCAACATCAGACTACAGCAATTGAGGGCAACAAGACATGATGGAACAGAAAAGTAAAGGACAGTTTAGGTGCAAATGGCCTGCAGAAAGTTGGAAAGGGGAGACCGGATGGGGGTGGGGGAGTGCATAACCTTCTATAGGCCTTTCCTATGTCTATACACTGGAGACCTCAGTTTCTGTGCTCTGTTCTTTTCTACATTCATTCAAGCCTTCATTCATTTTCTCTTCCATTAAGTATGTACTGAGCACCTCTCCTAGGTATTGTACTAGATGCTGACACCGAAGAAAATAGTGAATGAGAATAGTCTCCCAGTTCCACTGGAAAAGGCAGACATATTAACAAAAAATTACAATATAATTTGTATAGCAGGGGCAGGTGTTCTAGCAGAAATTTACTAAAAATGCTTTGCAAGAACAGCAGAGGAAACCGCAAAATCTGCCTGAATTGGGAAGGGTGCCGAGAGGCAGGTACCAGAGAAGGCTTTTAAGTGAGGTAACAGTAGAACTGGTTCTTGGGCATTCCCTGCCAGAGCATGGGTGGAGGAGACAGATTTCAGTGCGAGGGACCAGCAACAAGCTCAGGTAGAAAAGAGAAGAGCACACCCACAGGGAAACACATGGTTTCTAGGGGCTAGAGCAGACATTTGGGGCAAGAAGTGATGAGATATGAGGCTGGAAAAGCATGTTGGAATCAGATGATGAATAAGGTAGCAGGCATGCTGGGGAAGTAGGACTGTATCAATGACAGAAACCAGGAGTCTCTGGAGGTTTTTAAGCAGAGGTTTCTTTTTTTATTACGGCATTTTAGAAATTACGCCCTGACAACACTGTGGAGGGTGGGAGACCGATGTGGGGAGACTTCAGAGGATGAGACCACCGTTATGGACATTACAATTATAATTGTAATGCGTCCAGCCCACGAAACCTCTAACTCATATATGTAGCCAAAGGTCTGTGTTAGGGCTTTTCACCTGTCAAAAAACGATCCCAATATCCTCTCAGAGCTCATATGCCAAGGACACTTTTTTTTTTTTAAAGTTAACTTTAAAATATTGCCATCTAGTAGTTTAATAAGTTCTCTGACACACTGAATAACATCTTCTTCCTCCAGCAAGTGAGCATGGGGTCAACCTAAAATAGATATTTGCCAGTGGTCAAGATTGGACGCCTGAACTTGATTGGTGCTTCCAGCACAGCCACTGAGTGGGCTGCACAGCCTACACCATTGACCTCATGAATCTTTTCTTTAATCCGGAGAGAAAATTAGCTCCTGCCTTTGAAGAATGACATCTGCCCCTGAAGCTATAGTCCCTCTGCTGAACAACAGCAGTCCTGATCTTTTTTCCCAAAACTGAGTCTGAGAGGCAGCTCCCTTTGGGGACTGAGATGATACCTGCCATTTCCAAATCTGTTCCACGTCCCTCCAGGTGCTCATCCACATCTCTCCTTTATCCTCATGCCCAGTCCAAGGCTCCCACCGTTCACATTCCCCATATCTAGGGTAAGCTGCTGCTGCTGAGAGCACCTGCTGTTATCAGAAAAAAAGCAAGAGGCAATTGTCCATTACTATCTCAAATGCCTCCTGCTCAAATCAGTGTGGGGATTAATGGTGGACAGCTCAAAAATGATATACTGGGAGCCAATTTCTCTTTCCCCTCATGGGCAGTCACCTTCCACCTGGCAGAGTAATCCTCAAAGCTCATTTGGGAATCCAGCTCATCTTGGTCCCTTTAATAGCCTTAAAGGGACAAGCTGATTCCCCAGGGTTGGTAATTTACTATCCTGATATCATCCTCTTGGAAGAAAAAGAGGGGGGCTCCAGCTAAGGGCTCCCTCCTGCTGACATCTTTGACTACATTCCTGCCTCTGTCCTTTCTTTTTTTTCTTTTCATCTACCCCCACCCGCAAACAGTGAAATACAAAGACAGTGAAAAGTCTTGTGAATGTCTAACCAGTAGGCATTGTTGCAAGAGGAAAGTTGCGATTATTTCAGCTCCTGAAGTGCTTGGGGCACTCACACTGTTTCCAGTTGCTCTAAACTGTCGCCTGCTTTTTTGAAAGGGTAGGGTAATGCCAGGTCATGATATTTCACTTGTTGGAGAAGAAAGTTCTCATGTGAAAAATACTGTAATCACATCCGTTTGATAAAATACTTCACAATTGAAGACCCCATCCCCATTTCCACTTGGAATATTTAAGTTCTACAATATTCCAGTTTAAGAAAACCATCATGGATTCAGGGTAGACTCAAGACAGCAAAAGGGTAATCTCAAATGTGGCAAGGACTCAGGCACATATTTAGGGAGCCTTCCATTAGTTGCCTAAAGTAGATGACCTAAACATCTATACAAATCTATATAAACAGCAAGCACAAACGACCCATTTCAAAAGCACATGGAGACGCCGATCACATGAACACAGGTAGACCAGGAAACAGACAGGAGCCAGCGGACCACCACATGGACAAACAACAGCAGTCACCAGGAAGATTCTACACCAAAAAGCTTAGGCCAAGACAGAGGAGTGGTAGATCTGATCAGCGTGTAGACAAAGCATTGTAAGTTCTTTCTTTTACAATTGAGAAGCCCTGGAGAACTCTTAAAGGATAAATATCCATTAGAAAATTCCTATTTAGTCACCCACTTTCATGTCCTTCCAGTCCAGACTCAACTAGACACAGAGACTAAGTATCACAAAGCTTCCTCTGAGCAAGAAGACCCCTTTAAGATCCTTAAGATACACCTTTAAGAAATCCTTAAAGGTAGAGAGGCATAGACTCATTTGAAAATCTGGGGGCATAGTTGGAGGGGGGAGCTGTAGACTGTCCCTTTCAAAAAATCTCATACAGAATCTTTATTTATAAAGATTTTATTTTATAAATCTTTATAAAGAAGCTTGGTCAGGCACGGTGGCTCATGCCTGTAATGCCAACACTTTGGAAGGCTGAGACGGGCGGATTTCTTGAGGTCAGGAGTTCAAGACCAGCCTGGCCAACATGGTGAAACCCCATCTCTATGAATAATACAAAAATTAGTCGAGCGTGGTAGTGTGCGCCTGTAATCCCAGCTACTCGGGAGGCTAAGGCACAAGAATCGTGTAAGCCAAAAAGGCAGAAGTTGCAGTGAGCTGAGATTGTGCCACTGCACTCCAGCCTGGGTGACAAAATGAAAGTGTCTCAAAAAAAGAAGAAGAAGAAGCTCATGAGATCCCTGAAGCCTATGACACACAGCCAAATAAGAAACCTCTAATGTAAGCTCCAGCAACAACGCCTAACAGAGAAATGAATCAATGTATGCATTCACTCCACAAAGTTATATTAAATGCGTACAAAGTGCCTAGACCTATCTAAAGGAAAAAATATATCCTTTTCATCCCTCAAGAAAGTTCAGTGAGGTATAAAAGTGCTAAGAGAGAGTGCTGGCTGAATGACTTAGTGGGGGCTGGTGACTTCCTTTTCCCCAGAGTTCATTTCCTCCGACTAATTCATATGGGAATGGGGACCTCCTTATAGAAAAATACCTCAATTCTCAGTATGGGAAATTCAGAGAGAAATAGGCTTTTCTGAAAAATGGCGATAAGTTTGGGAAAGAACTTGATGAAGGCCAAACTACAATGGAGGGGTGTGGGATCCACCTCTGGAAAGCAATCTACTCTGAGAGAATAAAGCCTGCCTGGCGTGAGGTGGGCTTAGCAGTGTAGCACAGGGACTGGGGAAGAGAGTTGGTTCTGCTACCGCAGGTAGCTACTGACCTGCTCAGTGCAGCCTCCTGCAAGCTCACATTTGTTCCAAGGAAACAAAAGCTTGTCTATGGGCATTAACAAATCTCCAATTTTCGAGGCCCAAGCCACACTGTTCTGGAGACCCCCAAAAGAGTAGAACACAGAGGAAAAAGTAGTTATTTACCTTCCAGAAAGTGAGAAGTAACGACTGGAGACCTGGAAGGACTCTCAGCAGCTCAGGAGAAGCAGCAGTGGGTAGAGCTGTAGTGTGAGTGAATGGTGCCAACCAACGAGAACAACAAAGCATGCAGCTCCCAGAGGAAACATCAGTGGTCAAACAGCGGAATGCATCAGCTTTATCGGCTGCATCCCAAGAAGAATGATAAGACTGTGGCTTGATACAGCCGCACAGGTAGTTAGCACAGAGCTGATTGGAGAAATGAGGAAGATGGCAAGTGGAAAATGCTCCAATCATGGCAGCCGTGGCAGAGACTTATGCATCTGTGGCTAAGCAGAAAGTTAGGGCAGTGGCATGGGAAGTGGCTCAGATTTCTACTGGCGCAAGAGACCTTTAAGCAGAGATTGATGGCATCCAGTAACTTTGCAGGTACAGGCCCACAAGCTGGGTATCCATATTAGTGCCATCTCATTTGCCAAACACACTGATGAGCTCTGCAAGCATTTAGATGACAGAGACACAACATCGTGACTGATGTTCAAAACTTCTAACAAATCCATATGACACAGGCATCAGCTGGTGAGAAGAAATGCCAGCCATAGGACTAGAGCTGGGTAATGAGATGCCTTACAGCACCAGGTGTCAATGTTTAATAGTTAGAGCACAAGGAGGTCCAGGTGTTAACCCTTAATAGTAAGATCACAAGGAGGTCCCGGTGTTAACCCTTAATAGTTAGATCACAAGGAAATCTAAAGAAAAGGCCAGAACAGCCTGGATGATGGTTGGGCAGTTTACTTAGGGATTTAGAGTAACGTTATTTACTCACCACCATAGAATTCTTTTGATATTTTAACAACCTATACAACCACGTAGGACAATATCAGCTAAATATCAATCCCAGACAAAGTTAAGCAAGATTACAGAGCACTACTTGAGTAAATGTCACGTGAGAGGCATTGTCAATGCTACAGGATCTCATCAGGAAGAAATAGCCCCATTGGCTGGAGAGGAAGACAAAAGGCAGGCTGTATGGTAAACAGGAAGTGTCATTCCAGAAATCAGAGAACTAGGTTCTGATCCTGACCCAGCCTCTTCCCTAGTCCTGCAACTTCAGACGTCACTGTTCAGATGTGAAAGATTCATAAGGAAGAAGCACCATGGCAAAGCAGGCATGGATCAGACCATGAAAGACTGTGATGCCAGGCCAAGAGGTATAAACTATAAAGCCATGCTGTGAAAGAAGACAATATTGCCCAGGGGTGTGGGATAAGAATGAAGGCTTCAAGTTCCTCGGTAATATATTTCCCGAGCAGGTGTTTGGCTAGAGATCTGAATATTGTTATTGTCATGTGGCCAAAAAGAAAATGTCAACAGCAACATTTAATAGCTTTGGTAGAAATATATAAGAAATCTATGCACCATGAGAACTAGCAGTGGTTTGAGCCCTGTCCAAGTGACTGCCACATGCCATTATGCTGAAAAAGAAAACAAGGAAGGAAAAATAACAAGGCCATAGGAATACAAGTCGAAGGATGGCAATCAATGGGCTTGTGTGCAGCCTGGAAAAAAGAACAGAGAGCATGAGAGGAAAAAAAAAATAGAATGGCCAGATTCCCACAAAGCCACTGCTGCCACAGGTCAAAAGACTGCTGGGCAGATGATAACCACTCATTTTACTATTGGATCTGAGCAGTAAGTGGCAAAGCATGCTTAATGCCCTGGAACTTGCCTCCTCTTCTCTGTAGGCTAGAAGGAAAACAGGTGATATAGACAGCGCCACGCTGTGTGAATAATGTAAATGACAAGGGAGTGAAGGTCGGATCTGCGTGCTTCCATACCTATGCAGCCTTGCCACTGGGGCCCCCAATGTGAATGGTACCTTCAAAGGTGCCTTCTTTTCTGTCACCTGCCCCTCAATACTGTGATATCCAGTGACTTCCCCCTTTTCTGAGCAATTAGAGCATATGGAGTCTGGAAATTGCATTCTAACACGTATCTGAATATCTGAATACTGTCTTGTATCACTTTGGAGTTTTATTAATTTAATCACTCTTCTAAATTCTAAATTCCACAATGGCATTGGCTGTGACTTGCACTATTTTGTTGCTGATATTGTTGTTTTTGTTTTTAACACACAGTGCTTTGTATTCTGCTGGACATATATTGAGAGGTGTTTAAGAAGTAATTATTGAAATGTATTTAAGTGAAATCAACAAGCATTTATGGAATGCATGCTATGATCCAGTTGCTAGATCAAAGCAAGGGAGAAAGTAGAGACTCAAGCATAGTATAGCAACTCAGTAAATATGTGCTCTTGATACTGTGAAGCAAAGAGTGCAAAGAAGTCTATGGAACTTCTTTTTCTTTCTTTTTTTTTTTTTTTTTTTTTGAGACAGGGTATTGCTCTTGCTCTGTCACCCAAGCTGGAGTGGAGTGGCTTAATCATAGCTTACTTACTTACTTAATCATAGCTACTGTTGCCTCAAACTCCTGGGATCAACAGATCCTCTCACCTTGGCTTCCCAAGTAGCTAGGACTATAGGCATGTATCACTACACCTGGCTACTTTTTAAATTTTTTGTAGAGATGGAGTGTTGCTACGGTTTCCAGGCCAATCTCAAACTCCTGGCCTCAAGTGATCCTCACACCTTGGCATCCCAAAATGCTGGGATTACAGGCATAAGCCACCACACCCGGCCTGTGAGACTTCTTAACCCAGATTTCTCCCAAGAGGAGAAGCATCAGAAAACGGTAACCTTTTAAGTTGCCATCACAAGATGTGTTACTCCAGCAGGCAGAGATACTAGAAACCATCATGACGCTAGGGGAAGCATTCAAGATCACTTCAATAGAATTGGTTGTCCCCCGTATCAGCATCAAACCCATTATGCTTCACATTTTGACTTTCTCTGGCCTGCCCAGAGGTCTCTAGAGAGATTCAAGAAAATATTGCATCTAAAACATAAGAGCAAGATGTTATTTAAAAAAAAAGGATTGAGAAATTAGAAATTGAAGGGTTGGTCTTGAAAAATGTATAAATAAAAAATTAAAAAGAGCTGGAAAAAATGAGACATTGCCATTTAATCCAGGAGATCCAACATTGACTAAGAGCAGTTCCAGAAATTTAGAGCAGAGAAACAGAGAAGAGGAGATTATCTAATAAATAACAGGAGACAATTTCCAGGAATTGATGTAGACATTAGACTCAAAATGTGCCAACAATATTCTAATTAGTATAAATGAAAGACACAGAGAGAGATCCAAGATGGTGGATTAGCAACAGCTCAGGATTGTAGCTCCCAGTGAAAGTGCAGAGAGCGAGTGGACGCCGCACTTTCAGACGAATTTTTGTTGCCCACAGACCGGGAGATTCCCAGCAGAGGAGCCACACGGGTCGCAAGCACGACTTTTTTGGCCGGTGCGGCGCTTCTCGGTGCGGAGTATACAGGATGGGGTGCCCTTTGAGTCGGGCCCGGCTGGTCCCATCCCCACAAGGAGAACAGCAATTGGAAACGCTGAGGACTGAGCCTTTCACAGCAAGCACAGCCGAACCGGGAAGGTCCAGCTCTGTGGGGAAGGGGCGTCCGCCAAAGGAAAACTAAGAAACAGAAAAAACTTCATTACCGGGCGGAGAGAGATCCAAGATGCCGGATTAGCAACAGCTCAGGACTGTAGCTCCCAGTGAAAGTGCAGAGAGCGAGTGGACGCCGCACTTTCAGATGAATTTTTGTTGCCCACAGACCGGGAGATTCCCAGCGGAGGAGCCACCTGGGTCACCAGCGAGACTCTTTTGGCCGGCGCAGCGCGATGTGGCGCTTCTCGGTGTGGAGTATACGCGACTGAGTGCCCTTTGAGGCGGGCTTAGCTGGTCTCATCCCCACAAGGAGAACAGCAATCGGAAGCGCTGAGGACTGAGAGTTTCACAGTAAGCACAGCTGAACCCGGGAA